>JAQQSE010000415.1:0-22347 GCA_035772565.1 Antheraea assamensis
GTACAACTTGTATGAGCAGTATCGGAAGCGTGACATTCTTTAAAAGTGCTACATCTATTAGTGTCGGACGACAGTGATTCGAATATTGAGTGGGTTCCAGCGGGGCTACGATGTCAAAAACGAGATCGCTACCTTGCTCGTCGAGAATTTGCCCGTTGCGAGAAGTACTCGGACTGTTCCAGAAAACGTTTCCACTGTTGAGGTCCCCGACTATGATGACCGAGTTTCCTCGCGCGAACATCGCCTCTAAGTGGGACTTGAGAAGCTCTCTATTCGGTGAAAGATATGCTATAGATACCCTTCACACTGACACTTCCATATTAGAAAGAACGGGCGTCTCTATCGGCATACAGTACAACGAACATTTATATAAAATAAAGTGCCGCCCCCGCGGGTGATACGATCGTTTCTGACTATATTATAATTCGCGATCCGGGGATTGCCCATTTTCGGTTTTGTAGGTAGTGTTTCCTAAACTATAAAGAAATATCTATTTGTCTATCGCGTAAAAATCGGTTACTAAGTCGCGTTGTGTATGGAGACTTCTCGCGTTAAGAACAAAATACAAAGACCGCGTGGTTTTATTCTATTTAACGAAGCGAGTTTTATTTATTACTATTTACGGAGGCGCGGGCGAGGCGTCGTGTCATCACGACAACGCCTGGGAATGAAGAGAGCACGTTAAGGAAGCCAATGTCCCTATTACTATTAATTATTTTATTGAACGCGACGATCTCCTCAATATCGTGTTCAAGCAGGACCTGTGTCAGCCAATCGATGCTGGGAATGAAGAGAGCACGTTACGGAAGCCAATGTCCCTATTACTATTAATTATTTTATTGAACGCGACGATCTCCTCAATATCGTGTTCAAGCAGGACCTGTGTCAGCCAATCGATGCGTGACTGAGATTGAGAAAACGTGGACAGCCAGGGTAGGCATCGCTCTCTGTGCTGGGGCTGCGTCTGAGGCTTGAGAACCTGAGGTTGTGCCTTAAAGCCCAGTGGGCTACGGAGGCCCGCCAGGACTGGAGGGCGAGCGGCACAGAGGGTGCCTCGCGTGGCGTGGGAACCGGCGCTACCGGGATACAGGAGGTACCCGGCAAGTCAGGGAAGGCCTCCACGGATTTGAGAGCTTCGGCTTGTCTCGCTTGGTGGGGACGTTGTGTGCGCAGTGCGTGGGGGACTTGCCATAGGTCGCAAGGTGACCCACGTTACCTCAGAGGACGTGGCTCGTAGGCTCGAGAGTGTCGGGAGTGCGTGCGCACTCCTTCGTAGGGTGGTCTAAGCACTTAACTCTAAGCACGTAACGCACCTGGGACAAAGATGGTAGTTTGCATGCTGAGTGACTATAACTGTGACAGTTATGGCACTGCGACGGAGTATGGGACTTGCAAGGGGTTTCAACGGTGATGCCGGTGACACCACAGACAGAGGTGAGGCCGAAAATAGCCTTACCCTCTTGTGATCGGTCAAGGACGACCAGGATATAAGGTATCCTATGTACCTCTCGGAAAGGAAAGTCTTGCTCCTTAAGGGAACCTGAGAAGTCATCGGTCGATATCTCGACCGGAACACGTCTAACTACGGCGCGAAGGAGGCGCCCTTCCTCGAGCGCGAAAGTGAAATAAGCGAGCTTCCTCTCTGGGAGAAGAGAAGTAAGCTTACACGGTGGTCAGTGGTGGACGAGACTTTTACTTGAATACCTGTGGGAGTATTCAAGGTGGATGTGTACCGGATATTCTTTTCGTTTAACCAAGTAGATATTGTGGATGACTTGTCTTGTATAGTAACGGGGGCGGGGTGCGGGGCTTCTTAGCCTCAGCTACAAAACGCGTAGCATGGGCTTGGAAGCTACCTAAGCCAGCACGCATGTGAGATGAGACGGATGCAATTACGCCCTCTACTAGTAGTATCATAGTTATCGGGACTTCCGTACCCGATTCTGAATCTGAGGCGTGTGACGTGACGGTAACGGGCAGTTGCCGCTTTCGGCTTAAGTTTGTAAAATCATCGTTCGTGATTGCGGGGGTCACGCTGATATCAAGCTCCATGTCAGAATCAGGGCTAGAGCTCGACATGGGAACTTCAAATACTCCTGTATCTACCGGTAAAAGGTGGCGCCAATGACGCGAAAGAAATCGTGGTTGCTAGACGGGGAACGCACATAATATTATCCGATGACGTTAACGAATTCCGTGAATAACGATGGGGCGCGAGTAGCGACAAGATATCGCAGCCTATCGAACTGTTCCTGTAGTGACGCCATGCCGTGGTTTAACGGAAAAACGACGACAAAACAAAAGAGGGTGCGCAAAAACGAATTCTCGGAACGCTCCACGCACTTGTTGTCACAGTTAACGTTAACACGCGGGTCGCACTAAAAAGTGCGGTTTACGATCACACAAACAATCGCACAAAACACTTTAAACAGGTGCGTTTCTCGGAAGTAATTGAAGTTCAAAAACACAATAGTATTAAGCGATGAATCACTCGATAGTACTGCTCACCTAAACTATCAAAGTTTATTGAAATAACGTCAAAGATTACCCCCGCGTTTCTCAAAAACGACACTGACATGCTTTTTGGCGATTTTCGCGGGGTTTAGACATGAATTTTGACGCCTACTTCAAAGGCACGGTCGTTGAACATACTGTATTTAGCCGTGCCTAATACATCATAATGTGGTGTAATTATGCAATGTGGTCCTATATTTTGTCTATATTGCTTAAATAATAGAGATACATTTTGAATGTTTCGAATCGTTATATAATTAAATCTCTTTCAATATATATAGACATCGGTGATAGAAAACTACTCCTTTTAAAGAACTTTGTATTCCATTGTAAAGATATCTACACTTAACAGTTTGGCAAATGTTATAACTATTGGCGATTGGTCCCGGAAAGATATTTAATTGATACTTGGGTATGCAGGTGGATACTAAAGTAATAATATTCTGAAGCCTGCTACTATTTATAAATATTACAGAACAAAGTTATTTCTCAGCTATCTGTATTTTCCAAGTTCTTCTACACTACAAAACAAATTTAGATACAGATTTCACCATCGTTTAGAGATTGTCTTCTGCTAATATAACATGGCTAAATGTAGCTTTTAGTATATTATGAATTGTTTTTTACTGGCTGAGTAGCAGTAAATATTACATTTTGATAAAAAAAATTGTTTAAATTGGTATAGAATCAGTGAATAGATTTATTCAAACACTAGCTAGTGCGCTCGCGACTAGGGCATGCAATATTCGTCTGATTATATTATTCGAGTTTTACGAATACCACTATCAGTACTATTAGACTTTTAAGAGTTTTTCGAATACCTTTGTATTATTGAATATCTAAAACGATGAATATGCTGTAAGTCTTGTTTCATAACAATCATACCTATAATTGCCTTAACACGATTACCTAGATACATATTGACAACATAATAATTGACTAAAATTTTTTTTGAGAACTGGCTTTACGCTGTTGGCATGAGAGGCCTTCACAGCTTTATCGGACTAAAAATTAACTAACATGTAAAGATTGCCAAATACATGTTAGTCAACTAGCATTTCCTTTTAAAATGTGTAGCTTAAACCTGTGCTTTATGCTCAAACATAAAGCACATTAATGAGTATTGCAGCAAGAACAACGCAGAAGTCATAGTTTTAAATATTTAATAAGTACTCTCATCAATGATTTCCTTTGCGTGACATACTAGAAAATAAATCAAATTTGAAGGCAATAATCATGACAAAGAAATATAACAAAATTACAAATTTAATTATTAATAAGAACACATGCTTCGTAGTTTAAAAACATATTGTGTCGATATTAGTACAAATTGATACATACAATATTTATTGACTAAAATTATTGCATTATCTTTCTTTGTAAGGGCGATTGATGTTAGGAAGTTGTATATTGTTTTACTTGAGACTCACATGTGATTTATTATGTTACAAGTTAAGAGTGCCGGTGATAGTAAAATGTTCGTTCTTGTCCTCTCCAGCTATATTGAATGACAAAGTTCCTCAGGGTTATGTAGGTGTATAGTTCTTTTACATTAGGATTGCTCAACTATTCGAAGATCTCGAATACTTTGGCCAGCATTATTCGAATAGTAAATATGGGCGAATACCCGAATAAAATGAATACTCAAATAGTATGCCTTACCCGCGACTTCCTTCTAATGAAATTGTTTTCTTTTTTGTATTTATGGAAAATACGCGTCTGAATTTTATTAAAAGCGATTTTTTTTCGTAATTGTAGTTAGTGTTTAACATGTTTACTTATTTCGAATTACCTCTGTTTAATTTTATTATGGTTGCTTTGATCCTATGGAAAAACGTAATAATTAATAGTTTATATACAATTTTTAAAATACATATTTTCTAAGTCAATTCGAAAACACTTCAGTAGTTTATGAGGTTAGAACAAACAAACAATAAACATTTTAATTTTATTCATACTATCACCCCGTCACAACTACCTACGCGTGCATCACAAGTATCTAAAGGATTTGGATTCATTATATAGACTTTCATATTTACAGTTCAATGAAGCTGTGTTAATATCTTTCAATATTTTTTTTTTTTGTGGCGTGTAATATTAAATCACGATATCGACTTACGATATAAATATAATAATAAATTTTATTCAATGTCCCGATTTTAAGTTTATTTTGCAACATTAACAACGATAAAATTACTAGTAATACGTTTAAAAACAATAAAATAGATCTATGTTTTAGTAACATAAAACAAAGAAACAAAAATAATTAGTATATAAAAAGCGAGCGGACAAGCTACGGACAAATTCTAGTATATTTATGTATCAAAATAAAAAAAAACCATCGAAATATTTCGAATACGCACTAAGATTTCAGATAATTATTGTACTAGTAATATTTATTGTCACAAAACGTAATAGAAACAAACGAATATTGATTGAATGAGAAAACTTCTAAAACCATAATAAAATTGGACATTATTGGTACAATTTACTAGTATTGCATTAAATTTTAAAATCATTATTATTAGGAGCGATATAAATCACAAATTATAAGACGACGTATCAATAAGGCCCCAATAAAGGGTCCCGATTGAAAATAGTAAAATAAAAGTGTACTTTATGACGTGGACATAAGAGATATAATCGTAAATTTGGGACATTAATTGTCCTTACTGTGTGTGATCTTGTGCGAGAGCAACGTGATGTGCTGTCCCTTTCATACCTATAGGTGATCAAATATTGTTTGCTTTTTCGTACGCCGCCATAACTTCAGTTGAATACTTTTTTGTTATATGCTTTAAATATGCTAGTATTTGAATATAATTTCACCTAATATTAAGTGACGACGTGGTTTAAGATGGTAAGCTAGTAAAAACGTTGAAATGGATTGGCTCTCAACTGCAGCTGCTGGACACATCTGTAGGTCTTTGATGGCAAATTTCTAATTCGAGGTTGACCAGAGCATGATCAGATGGGCATTATAATATACCTGACTTTTATCCTACAAAAATCCGGTATGTTGCTGGAGTTTGAATCTACACCGAGCAACGCGGTATCTAAGCACGTCTACCATTAAGTCATCATCGTTTTAAAATAAATAATATCGGCCAACAAGTAATGTACAGCAACTTCTATAAGTTGTAATGAATTGCGTAAAAATAGTGATAAATTACTATAAAAAAATCATTATTCCGGCTATAAAATTGCCTGAACCAAATTTGTCTACTTTGAAATTAGATTTATTGAATGAAGAGTACGGATATAATATACCGCACTGCTCTGCGTAGGAAGTTTGGCAACATCGCATTGTTTTAGGAGTTACCAGAATCCGTTAAATAAAAGATAATAATTAGTATATCCAGACGCTATAGGATTTGAAGTGCGGGTGGGAGTGCCGAGAGTTTGCCATGTCGTCAGTGATATACGTATAATTATATATTAACAGGTTATAATATTTTGGAATAAAAAGTCGTTTTCATACGATTAAATTAATTAATTAACCGACATTCGCAGAGATTTTTCTTCTACCTAAAGTAGAAGTGCCAGACGTCAGTATGTTAGCATATATAAGGACGGAAATTCATTCCCGGGATGTATATATATATATATATATATATATATACATATGTATTTGAAGTCTGTCAAACTTTTACTCACCGTTTCGCGTTTATCAGTTTTCTTCAAGAGTTCGTTGTAGTCTTTGAATAATCCTTCAAATATTGTCAGAGTACCTCTCACTTGACCACTGGGTAAAAAAAAAAAAAAACATAAATATAACACGACGCAACTACAGTAAAGAGATAAGCAGTAGACACTATCAAATCATCCATAAATACATGACCTTAATTAGAGATCACACGGATTCAATTTATTGGGCCCTAAAATAGGTTCCGTAGAAAACTCACTAGAGTTTAATTATTCCTTTTTTTTATCGATGTTACTCTCCATGTTAGTTCTGTGCTAATGTGTGTACAGACGCCGCGTCGAACAACGCAGGTTCTAATGCTGAAGTTTTTGGCTGAAGACATAACAACCTGATGAGACGATAGCTTAGTGTTGGGTATTCTTCTAATTCCCACTGTATTGACTATCACCCTTAAGTTGGAAATATATTTATAAGCGTGTTCTGATAAATATACTTGAGAGTAGTCAGCTCCTATCTAAACTAGGCATTTTACCGATATAAGTCATATAGACTTTTAAAATCAGGTGAAACGCCTGAAAACAAATAACCTTAAAAAACAATATTTACATTATTATAAGTTGTTAACTTGATTTTTTTAATATATTCACAGGTTTTAACACTATTTTATCTAATGTTAAACCAAGATGACGTCTAAGATGGTAAACACGCTATTCCTAGAGTGAGACTGGCTCTCAAGTGCAGCTGCCGGAACACACCGACAGATGCCTGGCGGCAGACTTACAACTTTCGAACTTGCGGACATCGGGTCGATAATCCACCGACCACCACGACTTATACATACACGATGCTTTCCTTCACCGAAAAGATTCGAACCTACCTACCTACCCACTATACAATAAATGTACATGTTATAATGGCGCTCAGGAATATAGAGCAGATGGAATTACAAGTCCGCATGTGCCACATACTCGCTTATATGGTCGAACGGTTTCCCTGACCGATTATAATGTTAATTATTTCGAAATGTACTTTAAAGTAAAAAAAAACGCATTATAAGTAAAATAATAAAAAAAAAATTTAACTTTGAACAAGTTCACTTCAAACACGCGTAAAAGATATTTTATTTAATTCAAAAAGCATTTTTAATACATTCAATTATATTTTATTTTTAATAGATTTAATAGAGATAATTGTGACTGTAATGAACTTAAAGTTGGGTTTATTACCTTTGAAAATAAAATAGTGTAGTGCCACCCACCACATTTTTTTTTTCGAACTGACTACACTGTTTACCTGGCAAGGCCTCTACAGTTTCACCGGACTAACAACCACTACACCCACCACGGGCTGGGGTACTTAACCTAGGTAGTGGACTGTATAAATTGGCTGGAGGTAGATACCCCTTTAAAATAAATGCCCAGAGTATTACTTGATAACCCGGATAAAGGCTGACTCATTTGATGAGTGTTTTCCGGCGCCGTTGCCGATGGCCCACATATATTAAAAGGCCGGCAACGCACTTGCGACTCCCCCGGTGTAGCTCGTGTCTATGGACGGCGGTGATCACTTACAATCAGGTGACCCACCTGTTCGTTTACCCCCTATAATATATATAAAAAAAAAAAAATTAAGCAAGCATCAGCTTTCTTGATAATGCAGAGCCGAGCGAGTCCGAGCGCGCATAACGGGCAAGTGACCGATCATACCCGTTTACTCATATATATAATATCAAAAAGAATTTAAGACTACCCCCCAACCGAACCTTTTATGCCCGAACATTGTTGAAATAATATTTCGTCGAAATTCTTTCCTGTAATAATTTATACTAACATATTATTAAGCGACGCGCTATGTTGTTTCTCCAGTTGTTGCCTCACGTCTGCGAGACCCGATTGGAACTGCTCTGCAGAACACAGTTCCAGTTTGAAGTCCTGTAGGCTCGCCACAACCCCCAACGTTTGTACGAGGCTGTCTGACAACCTGCCATTTTTTTTTAAATAATATTATTATTATTCTTTTATAAACCCAGTTCAAGACATGACATAACTTCATTTTTTTTGATCCCGTGATACTTTTGTATGAAGTATCTGAAAGTATACTTACCCACGGGTAAGTATATTGAATAGTTCAGCCAAATGCTTCAACGTTCTGTCGTACAGTTTCACGTTACCGTCGAAGGTCGCCTTATCTGATGATGAAGAGTCCACCTCGTTACTCAAGGATATACGAACCGGCTGGAACATCTGACAGACGAACATAACGTCACCTACATATGTAGACATATATATAAAATAATAATGTACTGACTGACTAACATATCAACGCACAGCATTTGTATGCGGATTCCCTTAATGTACGTACTAATTAACGTACGTAATGTACTTATGACCGCATGAAAGAAGTGAAAACTTCTTTATAAAAATTACAAAAAAAAAACCAACGTCACGTGGTGTTCCCAGGCGGTACCCATACCCATACACGTACTGACTGCCCCCAACGTTGCTTAAATTCGGTGGTCAACACTCTTCCCAACACAGAGTTTAGTGTGAGATCAAAGAAAATTAACACCAAGCGCGCGTATCTTTTATATTCTTTACACTATATGTATTTATTTAAACTGATGGAAAACGTTAGGCAGCAATCACAAAGCAAAGATGAAAAAAGAAGAAAATCATTTCGACCGATTTTATATAGCGTTCTCTCTATTGCACAGCGATAGACAAAGATAACGCTATACAAAACCGAATTTAGTCGATTGCCTCTGTCTTTTCCGTGAAGTACCAAATCAAAAGTCGGGTAATGTTAAATGTAGTGCTTTTTCATTCTAAAAACATGCATTAAACAGAGAAAAAAATATTTCAATTACACACAGTCCTCGCTAAGCTTTTTGACCACTCTAAATATAGAAGCGCAGAACACAAATGTAGGTATAAGTACATATTTTATTATATATATGGCATCGGGACAACTTAAAAAAACAAATGGCACTTATAGAATCCTATAATAATATTTTACCTATGTTTTGTATCAAACTCTTGACGATATTATGCGCAAGCCTGAACTTACGGCTATATTCAGAGTGGACAATAGAATATATATATATATATATCTTACGATTGTCGTTGCTTCTTTAAGTTTGTTGTTGAGATCCTGTATTTGATCTTTGTATATTTTCATTGTATCCGAGACACCTGATTTATATTTGATAGATTCCATCTGTAAAGTAATATACGAACTACATACATAATAATATCGAGTAGGAGCTGTATATGGGTAACCACCCATATGTAATATCGAGGACCGTTGACAAAACATACTGGTACTTATAATTCTCTTTTCTCGCTATTTTAACTTTATAATATACAAGTTTTTGCTCGCGGATTCGCTCACGTTAATATAGATTTGACCTATTCCTAGGAAACAGGAAATGTTTGTAGATAAAAGGTTCCCCAGGGGAACCTTGGGAATCTTTTTGGGAACCTTTTCCATACTACTGAAAACGTGTGAAAAATCTTATTATGACCGGTTGAGTAGTCATTTAAATAGTTGTAACATGCAACTTAGTTCGTGTGAAAATTGTAAGTTTTTCATGGAAATTACAGTTTCTATCTAAAGTAATTTTTTCACTATTCTCTTTTTTAATGGTTATACTTTTTTTTTCAATTATTATTTTATCGTTAATACTTAACCCCTATATATAACCCTTTTATCGATTTAAGTTAAATCTTTATAATTATTTTCTGGCCCATAAGAAGAGATGTAATGAGTATACTCTGGACAATACTTTGAAAAGTCTTCCATCTACCAGTATGAGACTCAGTAAAATCGATTCAGCCACTTCGAAGGACAGCAAGGACAAAGAAGAGACACCTGAATTTTATACAGCAGCTTTTCTGTACGTACATACAGCTGTACATTTTAAAAAACAAAAAGTACAAGTCAAATGTTAGTTTCACCAATAATGATTTCAGTATAATATATTTATTTTAATTATATGACTAACCCCAAACTATTATAACTTACAAGTGGAAAAATAAAATTTGAATTAAAAAAATAAATAGAAAATAACAACTGCACACACACACCACTACAATCACATAAAATAAAAAAACACATAACACTTTTGTTACTGTCGCACAAAAACATATGATAACAGAAATGGACCTATATATGTCAGAACGAATATACTTATGATTTAGAAATTTTCCTTTAAGGTATGGTTAATAAAGCTTTTTTTTTGTTACCTTCGCCTTAAAGGATCTACTACATTCATGAAATATGTCTATATGTGATATAAGAAAATGAGATGGCCACTTAACAATTGAACGTCAATCTGTCTATACTGTCAATATCGTGGAAGTTTTGCCTACTGTCCTCTGTCTCAGTCACATTGTTATACAGAGAGATTATCATCCCAAATTTTTCCCCACGATTTTTCAAACACTTTTTTTCCATGCCAAACTTGTCCTGTCAATTATAAACATTAAAAAAAATAAAAGTAGTGTGTACATAAGGTACACACGATAGAAGTTATACTTCTTTGGCTTCTTCGTTTTTTTTTTCGTTTGTAGAAAAAACGACACTAACAATAGAAAAAAAGGTATTTAATACATGCATACGTTTTTTTTTAAAAATAAATGACTATAGCTAACTTCAGGGTGTCGGTTTTTCGTGACGGTGTGCGCGCGCGCATCGTAAAAATTTACTCTCATCAGCCAAATAAGTGCAGTTTTGTTCTGAAGTGATACGCTTTAAATACATTCGGCAATTGGAATTACATTTGTATAGATACATTCCAAGACTAAGCAAACAATAAGAATAAATTCCAACCTTGACAGACTCCAGTTCCAATATCTTCAATTGCGCGTTTTTCAATTCGTTCTGCAAAGTTGACACTCTGTTGTCCAGCTGTTTTATGAAAGTATCCCGTTTGTTTATCTCGTCTGATGACGACATACTCTAAAATTGATAACATTTTCTTTTTAAGACGTTTTATATTCTAATAATGTAATGTAATGTCAACGTAAAGGCTGTACTTATATTTTATTACTTAGGCGATAATGAATCAATTATCGCTACCCTCTAAAGAGGAGAAAGTGGAAAGCTATAAAAATCCTAGAACTCGAGGAGTGAGTATTCATGCTTGGATCGTACCCCCTCCCTTTTGAGTTTATCGCGAACATCCAGACAAACACGGCGGACTACTTTATTTTATAACTAGCTGTTGCCCGCAGCTCTGCATGCGTTTTTTTTTTTTTGTAATTGTAAATTACTTCTTATAAGATCAGCTATCTGTTAGTGAAAATTCCGTGAAAAATGGTTCAAACGTTTTGGGGATAGTACTGCAAGTACTGCAAACGAAGTCATGGGTAAAAACTAGTCCAAAATAAAAAAAGCTTTAATTACTTTTTATAATGCTAGCTATCTGTCAGTGAAAGTCCCATGAAAATAGGTAGAATCGTTTTGAAGATAGTACTATAGACGAAGCCACAGATGATAGCTAATCTAAAATAAAGTAGTCTATGTCACTCGCTGTAATTTTAACTATCCGTCAGTGAAGTTTCTGTCTAAATCTGTCCTGCCGTTTCGCAGATTACCCGGAACATACAGATAGACAAACAAAAATTTTAAAAATGGTTTTTTTCTTATCAGTATTGTGTATACGTTCATATCCAATCAGCAAAAAATCCTTATTTTGATATTACAAACAGACACTCCAATTTTATTAATATGTATAGATATGTATTGATATACAACGACTTACCGCATTATTGACGGCTTGCAATTTGTTATTTAAATCTTGTATGGTGTATTTTAAATTATTTATTTCAATCGAATATTGACTATCTTTGGTGGATAGTTGTAACTGAAAAAGGCAGAGTTCAATTTATTATAACACAAGTAAATTAGTGAAAGAAACATCGGTTAAGTACGAGTCGAATTTCGCATGGAGGGTTCCACCCCACTATGTACATATTTTTGTTATGTATTTACTTTTATTTATGTATGAAATAATAGCTTAGTTTAACTTAGTTAGATTCGGGATATTTGGTGACAGTCCAAGCCGAGGCGTGCCGTGCGCCTGCGTGCTGGTTGCCTATATAAATCCCCCCTCCTCCTCCTTCTTCCCCCCCCCCCCCACTTAGTAGTCCGGTGAAACTGTAGAGGCCTTGCCAGGTCAACAGTGAAGTCAGTTCGAAAAAAAAAATGTTTGCTTTTATTATTTTTTATCTTAAGAGTTCACACTATAATCTCTCCAATTTTAATATTTATGTGTATTATAGTTTTTGGTATAAAGCAAAAAGAAAAACATCTTTGTTTATATTCAGGCCCTCCTTAATATTGTTTTTTATTTGTTATATCTATATATTTATAAAAAAATTTCACCGACACTATGTGAAAATTGCAATCAATTATCAATTATAATTCATAAGATACAGCCTTTAAAATATAAGGCGGGATAGCATAGACTTAGTAGTGGGGTTCCTTTTATGGGGGGCGGAGTTCAAAAAATTGATTTTACATAAAACCACAACTATATTTAAGGTTATCAAATCTTTCTGTTTACCCCTCTTACCTCTACATCTAAATCTTACCTCTACATTTTTGAGTTTCTCTTTGAGATCGTCTCTCTCTTTAGACGTTGCATCGACGATATGCTCCAAAGATTCCTTCTGCCAGGTCAATTTCTCGTTTTCAACGATAACCTTCAAACAATATTCAGTCAACGACTGTTAAGCACCAATCACAATCCAAAATCTTGCATAGTATATAACAAGAACTTTCTAGTCTTTGCTTTACAAAATCGCACAGTATGTCACCATGCTCGAAAACAACGTTGATAGACATTAAGTTTGAATTTCTGTAACAAGCTGGAACCTTCGATGAAGGATAGTAAAGACGGTATATAGGTTTTTTTTCTAAACCCCCGTCTGGTAAGTTACCACCCTACGGGGGGGAATCTACTGTAAAGTCCCTTTTTTCTTAACCGCGATAAAATATACCTATACTATAGCTGATGGCAGACGCAGTGAAATCCAAAAACAACCGGAACAATCTAGAACATTATAACCCATCATCAGACTTAAACCAGGTTTAATGTGTTTACCGTCTTAGACCACATCGTCATTTAACTTTAGGTTAGACTATGGTTAAACGCTAAAACCCCACAAGGTTACAAAAGATATGGTCTGCATGATGATATGCAGTCATCGCAGCCTAAATATGCTTGTAACAGGAGACACATTCAAACCATTTAGAGCTCGGTTTACTTCTTATCTGAAGGGTTCCATACTAGCGTTGCTAAGGGCCATGAGTCACAGTTAAAAGGTTCGCGAGAGAAAACTCCTCTGAAGTTGGGAGTATCCATAGACTATTCTGGTTCCAAAGCGTCTCTTTAATTTTTTTATAGGCTTTATAGCGTTTCACTACAGTCTCAAGCTATGCTAGGTCATCACCTCATGATGTAGCCCAAGACGGTGTGGCGCGCTAATTTTAGAAAGAACTGGCTCTCAAGTGCAGCTATTGGATCACAAATAAAAGTAATTACCAACAGATTATCAACTTGAATATGGTAGCTAACTCGATGAGCCTTAGGAAAAGCACCAACACCATACTACTTTAGTTTCAACACAACGTTTATCTTCACGGAAAGCTTAAGTTATCTTAGGGAATCAAACCTACATCTATCGACAAAGCCTCTGAAGATGCTGTTACTGAGCGATTATTGCAGAATCATGAACACTCTGGTGATGACAATCATATAGAAGAATCCATTACACAAACAAACAATTCTTCTTGAGACTTATTAGTTCGGCTTGTTAATATCAAATCATCAGCGATTCTTGCAGCCCAGCTTTGAACCGAGACAGATATTAGTAGGTAAGTAATTTTTAGAAGCCTTTTCAAAATTTTATGAAGTTTTAAAAGGATTCTTAGTTTTCCAATTCGGTTTCCGGAACCTGGTACAGCATATTCAGCCATCGATTTTCTACTGGTACCTACATATCTTACTACAGTTTCATTAGACTGTGTCCTATCTGGAAGATAACACTCACTCTTGGTCCTAAAGACAAATAGATAACCGATTCAAAATTCAACATAAACAAGAGAATTATGAAAGAGAACTGATTACACGTGCTTCGCCCTAACATCAATATGCAGAATGGCGAACGAATCAGTTCTCCAGAAATAAAAAATTAACACGAAAATTGTTAACCTGATTAATTTATCCTTGTAACTAACTGCCACTTGAAATGATTTAAGGTACAATTGATTACACATATTTCGCCGTTTCTACGAGGAATGGGCGAAACACGTGTAAGCAATTATGCTGTTCATTAAATAGACGAGAAAGTTATAAAGGCATAATCAATGGTCGCACCTGGCGTCTCTGTTTCTCCACCAGTTCCAGTTGTGACGTCAACTTATCTATTGTGTCGTCATCTGGTGACGTCACGAACTCGAGAGCAGACGGTGGCCCCGACTTTCCTTGCTCCCCGGTCTCACTATTCACTGCTATAGAATCCCCCTCACCGTTACGCGCCATAGCGATGTCCTGCTTTAGTTTCTTATTCTCTTGGCGCAACTGAAAATAAAGATTCGGTTTTGATGGCCTTTGAAGTGTAACTTTATGTTTTGTGCAGGGTGGTAGGGCACAGCATCTATATCTGACTGGATCGCAACCATTATTCACGAAATGTAACGTTTGTTATAGTGTCAAGATTGGGCGTTCCGAGATTAGCCGATGTAAATCCAAATGCCCGGAACAATGCAGACTAAGATGACAGCGACCGGTCACCGTTGTTTTTGGACTGCCTGTGGATTAGGTAGTTTTTTTTTTATGTTATAGGGGGCAACCGAACAGGTGGGTCACCTGATGGTAAGTGATCACCGCCGTCCATAGACAAGAACAACAACAGGGGAGTCGCAAGTGCGTTGCCGGCCTTTTAAATAAGTGGGCCTCCGGCGCTCTCACTGACCGAACGAAACGCAACAGTGCGGGCGCACTGTTACTTCACGTCGACTCACGTCTGTGTGTCGGGTGGTACTACCCCGCGCGTCGGGCGAGCCGACACATTCATGCTGAAACCAGTAATAGCTTCAGCGTAGCTCTACCACCTACAGGAAACGCAACAGTGCGGGCGCACTGTTACTTCACGTCGACTCACGTCTGTGTGTCGGGTGGTACTACCCCGCGCGTCGGGCGAGCCGACACATTCATGCTGAAACCAGTAATAGCTTCAGCGTAGCTCTACCACCTACAGGAAACGCAACAGTGCGGGCGCACTGTTACTTCACGTCGACTCACGTCTGTGTGTCGGGTGGTACTACCCCGCGCGTCGGGCGAGCCGACACATTCATGCTGAAACCAGTAATAGCTTCAGCGTAGCTCTACCACCTACAGGAAACGCAACAGTGCGGGCGCACTGTTACTTCACGTCGACTCACGTCTGTGTGTCGGGTGGTACTACCCCGCGCGTCGGGCGAGCCGACACATTCATGCTGAAACCAGTAATAGCTTCAGCGTAGCTCTACCACCTACAGGAAACGCAACAGTGCGGGCGCACTGTTACTTCACGTCGACTCACGTCTGTGTGTCGGGTGGTACTACCCCGCGCGTCGGGCGAGCCGACACATTCATGCTGAAACCAGTAATAGCTTCAGCGTAGCTCTACCACCTACAGGAAACGCAACAGTGCGGGCGCACTGTTACTTCACGTCGACTCACGTCTGTGTGTCGGGTGGTACTACCCCGCGCGTCGGGCGAGCCGACACATTCATGCTGAAACCAGTAATAGCTTCAGCGTAGCTCTACCACCTACAGGAAACGCAACAGTGCGGGCGCACTGTTACTTCACGTCGACTCACGTCTGTGTGTCGGGTGGTACTACCCCGCGCGTCGGGCGAGCCGACACATTCATGCTGAAACCAGTAATAGCTTCAGCGTAGCTCTACCACCTACAGGAAACGCAACAGTGCGGGCGCACTGTTACTTCACGTCGACTCACGTCTGTGTGTCGGGTGGTAGTACCCCGCGCGTCGGGCGAGCCGACACATTCATGCTGAAACCAGTAATAGCTTCAGCGTAGCTCTACCACCTACAGGAAACGCAACAGTGCGGGCGCACTGTTACTTCACGTCGACTCACATCTGTGTGTCGGGTGGTACTACCCCGCGCGTCGGGCGAGCCGACACATTCATGCTGAAACCAGTAATAGCTTCAGCGTAGCTCTACCACCTACAGGAAACGCAACAGTGCGGGCGCACTGTTACTTCACGTCGACTCACGTCTGTGTGTCGGGTGGTACTACCCCGCGCGTCGGGCGAGCCGACACATTCATGCTGAAACCAGTAATAGCTTCAGCGTAGCTCTACCACCTACAGGAAACGCAACAGTGCGGGCGCACTGTTACTTCACGTCGACTCACATCTGTGTGTCGGGTGGTACTACCCCGCGCGTCGGGCGAGCCGACACATTCATGCTGAAACCAGTAATAGCTTCAGCGTAGCTCTACCACCTACAGGAAACGCAACAGTGCGGGCGCACTGTTACTTCACGTCGACTCACGTCTGTGTGTCGGGTGGTACTACCCCGCGCGTCGGGCGAGCCGACACATTCATGCTGAAACCAGTAATAGCTTCAGCGTAGCTCTACCACCTACAGGAAACGCAACAGTGCGGGCGCACTGTTACTTCACGTCGACTCACGTCTGTGTGTCGGGTGGTAGTACCCCGTGCGTCGGGCGAGCCGACACATTCATGCTGAAACCAGTAATAGCTTCAGCGTAGCTCTACCACCTACAGGAAACGCAACAGTGCGGGCGCACTGTTACTTCACGTCGACTCACATCTGTGTGTCGGGTGGTACTACCCCGCGCGTCGGGCGAGCCGACACATTCATGCTGAAACCAGTAATAGCTTCAGCGTAGCTCTACCACCTACAGGAAACGCAACAGTGCGGGCGCACTGTTACTTCACGTCGACTCACGTCTGTGTGTCGGGTGGTACTACCCCGCGCGTCGGGCGAGCCGACACATTCATGCTGAAACCAGTAATAGCTTCAGCGTAGCTCTACCACCTACAGGAAACGCAACAGTGCGGGCGCACTGTTACTTCACGTCGACTCACGTCTGTGTGTCGGGTGGTAGTACCCCGCGCGTCGGGCGAGCCGACACATTCATGCTGAAACCAGTAATAGCTTCAGCGTAGCTCTACCACCTACAGGAAACGCAACAGTGCGGGCGCACTGTTACTTCACGTCGACTCACGTCTGTGTGTCGGGTGGTAGTACCCCGCGCGTCGGGCGAGCCGACACATTCATGCTGAAACCAGTAATAGCTTCAGCGTAGCTCTACCACCTACAGGAAACGCAACAGTGCGGGCGCACTGTTACTTCACGTCGACTCACGTCTGTGTGTCGGGTGGTAGTACCCCGCGCGTCGGGCGAGCCGACACATTCATGCTGAAACCAGTAATAGCTTCAGCGTAGCTCTACCACCTACAGGAAACGCAACAGTGCGGGCGCACTGTTACTTCACGTCGACTCACGTCTGTGTGTCGGGTGGTAGTACCCCGCGCGTCGGGCGAGCCGACACATTCATGCTGAAACCAGTAATAGCTTCAGCGTAGCTCTACCACCTACAGGAAACGCAACAGTGCGGGCGCACTGTTACTTCACGTCGACTCACGTCTGTGTGTCGGGTGGTAGTACCCCGCGCGTCGGGCGAGCCGACCCGTTCATGCTGAAACCAGTAATAGCTTCAGCGTAGCTCTACCACTACATAAGGCAGTGTCGTGATCGGATAAATAAAAGTTCTTTGGGCTCAATAAGTGTCGAATTTTATGTAACGTTATAACGCAACGTATCTGACGCAAAAAGACTGAAAATATATGCTCGGCTAGAAAGAGAAGAAGAATGAACTATGCCATAAATCAAGAGAGAGATGGACAAAAACGTGCTAAAATACATGTAGCGTTCGCGCATGCGAAAACAAACAACACGAATAAAATATTAAAAAAAAAGACAAGGTGTAGTCTTATCATCGTCACTACATCACCCTGTAAGAGACCCACTGCAGGGCCACAGGCCTCTTCCCAAAGAAAGTTTTGGGCATAATCACCATGCCAGCCTACAACGTATTGTCGCTTCCAATCTCCGGTTTCCTCACGATGTTTTCTTTCACCGTCAATAGATAGTGTTACCAGTTTAAATCGAATAATGTACACGAATTCGGAAAAAATCGTCGGTATATGATGAGGTTCGAACCTGCGAACATCGAATTGATATCCAACTGGTCAAGCCACTCGACCATCACGGTTTTTTGTCTTTTTTGTGTTCCTATGATTAACTACGTCTCACTTCTGCCACTTCAACCAACTGCACGCGTACATTTTCCTTTAATTACACGTTCTAAAGAATAGTGTGTCTAAATAGATACATAGAGAGTGACTTAATTGTGTGGCTACTTACTCTCTCCACCAACTCTTTGGTCTCTTCAAACTTCTCCTTGTGCATCTTGTGGGTTCTCATCATATCTTCCTGGCATGACGCGATCAGCAAGAATTGCTCCTTTATCGAATCATTGTTTTGTTTAAGGGTCTCCTTCAAAATGAGGTTTTCGTCGAGAAGTTCGCCGAATTGCTTCTGTAGGTCTTCTGTGCTTCTGTCGTCTGTTATTAACGTGCTGGCTACCAGCATGCTACTTGGGGATGGCTGAAAAATCACAATTAACCGAAATAAGACTTGTAAGCTAACAGTACCACAGCATGCGTCGCAAACTCGTCACGATAAATTATACTATGTATGTAGTACGAAACACCTAATACGTTGTGGCGACGCGTTGCCACGTAAGAATCATCTTTCTCTTGAATAATTTCTTAATATTTTATTTTTGATTACACCATATTTATTCTCTGTCGTAAATTATCCAGAATAAACGACGCGTAATTCGCAACACGCCTCGGTTTCATGCGGGTGCAATCTATGATTGTGTCGTTATAAACGTCCAAGAAATTTAAACAAAAATTCAATTTTATAGTAAAATGCGTTTAAAGTCGGAGCACAACATTTACACGTTCGACTTAAATTTATAATAAAAATAAATGAGGCGCTTTAAGTCAATTCTAAATGTAGGAATAAACTAGTGTAACTATATCGCCACTTGATCGTTGTAGAAAATATCACCATTTGTAACAGAAATACGGTTAATTTACTTTTAATATTTAATTGTAATTTGGTTTTCACACGGTTTGAAATCGCCAAAACGCCATCGGGCTTTCGCGTTGATTATACTTATAACTTCCCTCGGGAAGAGGCTTGTGACCTTACAATAGGTAATGTGATAATAAGACATAATACATCAGAAAAAAATCTACAAGCGGTTTAATAGTTTGGACATACGAAGCGAACACACAAGATGTGGATGGCAAAATTGTATTATACTATATCTTATAGTCCCAATCAACATCACGGATCGACTATCATAACAATTGTATGATGTCCAAATATGACGTAATATTTGTAGAAAGTCAATTTAAAACCAGCTGAACGAACAGTTAAATATATAACACTTGTTGTAAAACCTGTATTAAAAAATAGTATCCACATATATATACAGACCGAAACAGAACTTACTTGGTTACAATACAAAACTATTGAGAAATGGATTAATTTTATATTTATTTATTATAACACGTTAAACTTAAATTAAATTACAGTAAAAAAAATGTGCATTACTCTTTATGACTAAACAAATAAATTTGAAAAAATTGTTTGAGAGGTATAGAATTATTTTCAACTCCATATATTTTTTAAATCGTTTATTTAAACGTTTTTCAATAAAAATTCTATATTCAAAGCTATTTTCTGGTTCAAATATTTATAAAAAAAAAAAGATGTACAAAAGGAAAAAAGTATTTTCTTATTAATCTATAAACGGAAAATGAATATAAGAAAAATCTCTACTTAAATAGACAGAGGGAAAACAACAGTTATGAACATCTTCTTCCTATTTCTCAACCGATTTTATTTATTATTTTTTGTTTAGTGGGTACTGTCCCAGTATTATCAAAAATTTTTTTTTTAAGTAAAACTTCTTCTAGTTGCTAGTATTGCCTTGCTTGTCTATACTATATAACCTTGCCCTGACAATTATAAACAAAAGAAAAAAGAATTAATTAAATAAGTGTAGCCATTATGCATCGATGTGCTGACATATAATCTGCAATCATTTTTTATTTTTAATAATTTACAAAACTTACGTGAAACAAAACCAGTAGAAAACACGAAAGCGAAATAAAAAAATTGGCAACTAACTGAACAGATTATTATAGAACAAATAACAAATCTATTGTACTATCATTAGATAGATATGAGTAGGTGAAGTCCCACACTTGTTTGTTTAAAGCAAATTTTATCACTCAACAGTGTATTTGTCATCAAATAGCAGATTCACAGGAAGATCCGACATTGCCTATTGTCCGTTAACCTAATAACAAAAGGTATTTTCGTTACGGAATCCAATGAGGAGAGTCCTTGCTGATGAGATATCCTATCTAGATCATGCAATATCGGAATAAGATTCTGTACAAAATGTTGTAACAGTCACCTATGTTGTGTCAGCTCAATTTGTACGGTCACCTAGCTGTCGAAATTCGACCAAAACTCATTCAAATTTTAAAGTAAAGCAAATATTGTTTCTTTATACTTTTGCTAATTATGATTTGAAATTATCTGTATATTCTCTTTTGTAATTGTTCTTATTTTAGTATTTATTATACTCACACATGTGTCCAACTTGAAATGAGCTTTAAAAGCTGAATTGGCTTCTGAAGAGAGATCCTTCATCGCTTCTTCCAATTCAACCTTATCTAATTGATCCTCTCCATTTTCTACACCATTACATTTAATATCCAAACTGGTTCCAGGCGATGTGCCCAGTATAATGAATGAGTCTTCCTCATTGTTCTCTACTACTGATGACATGTCCATTTGATAACATTAATCTATAAAATAATAAGGAATTTTATATTATAGATTAGAATTTCAATCGCACCGCAAATAGGTAGACAATTACACAATGTTAAAACACAGTACAATGCCATGTTAAATGTAGACTACATTCTGAAACTGAAATACAACAAACTCACCATGACTTGGGTTGTGACCTAATTCAGTACGGATCACTGGCACCCAGCTTTGTTATATACAAACTGATTCCCACACCTGACAAGTCTAATAGTGGCTATAGTCTATAGTGGCTGTTACTAAACTGTATAGTGTGGCCATCCACTAAAGAGTAAATGAGATAGATACATGTACTATGATACTACATTTGTATTTCAGAAACTAACCGTTAAATAGAACATAGATAGTCCTTTGACTTAATTAACATTATAAATGTGAACGAAAGTTTGTTTGTTGAATTTTCACTCCTTTAATTACTTTCAATTACTCAACTAAACATAATAAAATGTTTGAATACAGGTTGTCAGATGTACAAAAAAGGTCAAAAAATGTAGTGTTTCCGATAGATAGAACAAATCTTCATTAACAAGAAAGAAGCAGTAACCAAAATGAGAACTTAAACTACATTGATAACTAGATGACATGATAAAATGATTTTTTCAAAAATAGAAACTGTTTATTTTAGCTGTACTTATTATTCATTAATTTATCAATGATAAATAAAAGCAATGACATGGCAATGAATTTGGACAGATAATAAAAGATGATCTGTTTTAAATTTTTATACAGATTAATTATTAAAAACTTATAAAGTTATTATTTTGTAATAAAACATAAAATTAAATATCTCAGGTGATTGAATGGTCAAAAAGATTTTTTTTTTAAACTTTAATTCTTCACTACGTAGTTTTTTTTTTTATTTATTACAAATAATACATAGTAACAGAAATTATCAGATAAAAAAAAAAATTATGACTTTAGTTACAACTTAACCGAATAGTCTAAACAAATGTTTTTATGTTTTACTCGGTAATCTTAATTTTTAGCACTTCAAAACTACAACGTTTCTGTATTTTTTTTTATAGTTAATGTTTCATGCGTTAACTTTGTATCCTCGGAGGGGAAAAAAATAGGTAATGTTGTTTAGAACGATAAAGTTTTGTAACAAAAAAGTATATTTTATGCTAATTTCGTATTATAATGTGGTTTTCTGGCCGAC
>JAQQSE010000416.1:0-61344 GCA_035772565.1 Antheraea assamensis
ATTGTGGACAAAATAAAAACTTTAAAGTATAAAAGTACGTAGATACAATAAAAGGACTGTTTGATAAATAATATATATAACAATACCTTGTTGTAAAGAATATGTGAAAGTTCCTTTACGGAATTGGATTGTGGATACAGGCCCGACATTCCAGATATGACAACTCTCTCGCCCTCCAGTGTCATAGACTTCTTGTCTTCATGGTTCGAATGCCCTTGAGGTACCGAAGACATTTTTTTTTCTTAATAAACTAAATATGAAAAGAAAAATAATTGCATTAACATACTATGTTTTAAATTCATTAGGGATATCGATAAGTTTACTTTTTCTTACAAAATGACATATTTTAATGAAAAATAACTACTACCTGTCCCGCTTCGCAAACTCTTTCGAAAGTAACGAAGAAAATTATATTTCCTTTAGTGTTTTGCCTATCTGATGAAATACAATGGCAACAGTACGTCGATTTATCAACTTTGTCGATATTTTGGAATATCTTTCTCTCTTCCATCTCATTCACTCATGCTCTTTTTTAAACGCAGATTTTTTAACAAAACAAAGAAAATTACTCTGGCATGTATGATATGGGAAGGGATTGCACTATATTATTGATTGTGGACGCAAGAAGCGAGAAATATGACCAATAGAGATTTATAAATAGGGGAAATCAACTGTTACCAATTTTAACTAATAAACTACAGCTCACACTAAACAAAAAAAAAGGAAATCGGTAGACTAACATGGTAGAGAGTCTATTGAATACTGGACTGAGCTGTTTTATATACAGATACGGCTTATACATCAGAATAACATAATACATTGGCCAAAATATCAAAGTGTATATTATCAAGTAAGTTTGGAAAAATACTGTGAAGGCATCCAGGTGTACGCTGCATAAACCGATATAATCAAATGAAGATAGTGTATGGTGTCATAATTTACAACGATACAACCGCAGACTAAGTCGCGGGCTGCTGCTAGTAGGCTATATGTCCGACATGCGTAAATAGCCCTTAATTAACTTAGGATCACATATACACAATAATTATAAATTAAAAGAACCGACCGCACAGCTCGAACTAAAGTAACTAGAGTCTTGAACTGCATGCGAATTCTTTTCACACTGTAGGTGAGTACTGTGGAAGGATTTTTAGAAATTCAATTCCTAAAGTGGTGCAAAAGGACATGAAGTTTATACGAAAATCATCATTTTTGTTCGTCAGTCAGCCAGCCCGTCAGTTTCTTATATGTATAATATATACAGAATAAGAGTAGAAAATAATGACTGCATAGAAAAAGCAAGGGTAACCGTGAGCAATTGCTAGTTAGATTATAAAATTTAGGATAGTAAAAACGATTAAAAATAGCAAACAGTACCTACATACCCGACTGTGGAAATAAAACTGTACATAGAATGTAATTCTTAAAAACCAATTAATAATTACAGACATGACTTCTTACAAACTAACAAACTATAGAAGTTTATCTTATAATAATAAAATTTAGATTTTCATACCTTCCTAATGTATTAATGTAGTAATGCAAGGTAAAGCCAACGCCGATTGCAACTGAAAATTGCAAGGTTCTGTTGTAAATATGCCTCAATATATAATATACTTATTAACATAAGATTAAAGAGCACATTACTTTGTAGGTATAATTTAATGGAAAAATAGTGCTGTCCTCGTATTTTCGTTTTATCAAAAGAATATATTTATAACAGAAATTCCTGAGTTTATTATGACTAGTAGTCGTCCAGTGCTCAAATCCAACCATGATTAATTGATTTTTTTAATTTCAACATTATCGTTGTATATTATCAAAAAAGGAAATAGTACCAGAGAAGTACCTACACCTTATCCGTTGCATGCACAGTCAAGCCAAAATATATGTTTAGTCTGAGGCTGGAGTTAAATTACTTAACATTTAGTATTCACACTTACTGAAACGACATCTGACAGGGGAGACTGGAAGAAGAAAACATGTTGTGTCGATTCTACTTAGTTAGGATAAGGGTAAGAAGATGATGATTTTTCGTCATTTGTCAATTTGTACAAATACGTCTTTTGTGCATTAATATTTATTTTATTAGAATACGTATAATCGACGGCTAAAAGTAGCTGCTTCCAACTATTTTATTAATAGCACTGAAGCCCATCAGTAGCTACTAAACAAAAAATTAAGAAATCGGTTTTAGAAACAAAAGAAGAACTTAACTTTTTTGTCCTCCTCTTCGAGTGATGTCTTCACAAACAGAGGAGAGACAGCTACCGCAAGCCGCGTGTCCTTCTCTCCGCATCATCATCGTTAACAAATGACAACTAATAATTTCTACGATTCAACACCTTTTTTTACATAGGCAAATCCTTGATGGATACCCACTTATTTCATCGGGCAACTAAGGGTGGGTTTTGTCCGGTTCGTACGGACCCATAGTGCCTTCTAATACTCTGGGCCGGGGAGCACGAACATGAACAAAGCACTGCGTCTGCATCCTCGACTGGTATCGGCCCCTCATCAGTGGTCTCATCTGCAGTTTGAGGGGTGATATGGTAGATACCTAAGGGAAGGAGCAGATGTTGTACCTCCTGGACGAACTGAGGGAGTTGTGACAGCATAGTGTGCCTACACCACATAAGCCTGTGCATTAAACTGCCCGCGTCCATTGCCCATATGCCCTCTTTATGGCTGCATGGTTCACACGATCCTCAGATACAACTTCCGGCAAACTGAATCTGACCCCTCAGGTTGGGTAGTAGGCGGGTTAACGTCTCCGTTGGACCATTAAACGGAGAGCTAGTTACCGGAAGTTTGTCTGCGAAGGTCCATCGATTGTCGAGGATGAGGCCAAGATATTATTGTCTGGACAGCGATGGAAATGCCTCCCATAGTAATAAGCGTTCCCCGAGTTCGCGAAGAAGAGCGCTTCGGATTTATGCAGCAACACAAGCGTCGAACAAACTAAGCGCCATGCCACCCCGGCAACAGGACCCAGCGCGAACGCTCTGGCCACGACGACAGCCCGGTCAAGCTGCCTACCCATTTACGGAACCAATGTGCAATAAAAGGTCAGGTCCCCAGCCCCTTCCCTCATTGTTCCGTATTGGCAGTCTATGGCTCGCTCCCTCCATCCGCCATCAGTTATAAGTTTTTAACGTGGTTTTCTCCCACGGTAACTTTTTAAGGAGATTTCTCTCTCCACTCTCTGATGGCCGTCCGAAGCAGGCTCATCCCTACCCCTCTCCTGTCACTTCTGATAAGCAGAGGGGTACTGCGAGGAGCGGCGTCTGCCGTAGTATACGCCCAAACCCGGTTCTGGAACAGAACCCCAGGAGTGCTTATCGGCTCTGCAGCCTAGATCCGCAGTGTTCCGCTACCAGAGTCACCGCGTGTTGGATGTGGCTTTTCACCACGCACTGACGGTCTTAGGAGGCAGTACCTCGTTCCCACTTGACCCTTGGCGATGCGACTAGCTAGCACGAGTGTGTCGTCAGTGTACTACGCTGACGCCTCGGAGGAGCGCACCCGGCAAACACCCAATCGTATTCGATTTTCCAGAGGAAGCGGCCGAGAACACCTCTGTGGTACACATGATACGACGGCTCGCCGAATGATACGATCCTGAATTGGGAATATTTAAGTATGGTGAATGTATGTGCAAGACTTTAATTTTTGTACATTTAAAATTAAGCCGATTTTTTTTTCGAACTGACCTACACTGCCAGCTAATAATGCCTTTACAGTTTCACCGGACTACTAAGGGGAGCGCTTATGGCACTCACCCGATAAAAATTAAGCCGACATCGTGTGCCCATTTATATAGTAAGTCGAAGTTATGCTGCATTTGCGCTTGTGCTAGCTCAACATTCTGGTTGCGCTATAGAAAGTAAAAGATGGGCAGACGAAGTAGATTCAAATGCATTATTTAATATTCTCGCCCCCTCACTTTTAATTTTCCCCCAGTTTTTACCCCTTACAATTTGACTATTCAAAAAAGTAAAAGATGGGTAAACGTGGGCAAAGAGGTAGATTCATATGCATAATTAAAAATTCTCGATCCCTCAAGTTTTTTCTCCTCATTTTCACCCTGTACAAATTGACTTTTCAAAAAATAAAGATGGGCAATCATGGGCAAACGACATAGATTCAAATGCATTATTCCAAAATTCTCCATCCCCCAATTTTACTTTTTCCCCCTTTTGCGCCTCTTACAAATCGACTTGCCAAAAAATGTAAAAGGTGGGCAAACCACAAATTTCAAGAATCCACCTAGACATTTTCAGTTAATGAAAGTTTTCGGACGCTGGCCCACGCATTTTAAATCTATCATAACTTTTTTAAGAGCTAGGAAAAAAAAAATTTCAAGGTGGGCAAAAGTGGGCAATCGATGGGCAATCCTTCCACGAATTTTCAAATTGTTACGCGAAAAATGGGGTGCCAACTTCACGGAGCTTAATTACACCACCACCCTTACTACACTCACGTAGCTCGATATGCGTGTCATATTTCATATTTCTCTTGCTCGAATAGACTCATAATGTCTTCACATATATTTACCTCGGTGCCTACTATTACGTCTACTATGCTGGAACTGTTGGGTACATGTATTCTAGCTGATCGACATTTAGCATAGATCTGATGTTAACATGAAAGTAAGTAGAAAGTTCTGTGTATTAGGTAATTCGTTGGCAAAGTCATTTCATGTTTTGTAATTTTATTCAATAATTAATGGTACATCTGTAGACAATTGTTGTATAAATTATTAGCTCAACGCTATTAGCCGTTCAATATCTTTATTCTATATAATATAGTATATTTTTTCCTCTTTTTCAGTTATTCGAGCCATGATCATACCTTTTATACTCCAAACATATGTGTATAAATCCTTGTTTTTAATCGCTTTTTTTGTTATATTCACCTGACATCCAGGCTTGCATGACGGCGGCTTCTAAAAGCAACTCGTGTTCAAGTAACGACCAACGTGGACCGTCTGGTACGGGGTTGTACGGGCTGGTACGGGCTGGTAGGATCAAGGTTTGAGTGGAGACGTCGAATCAAATATATCGGTAGTTTGACAGCGTTTTTACCTCTTCTAGGACTCATCAGATCAGAACATGGCATACTAGAGCAGGACTAGTGAACGACAGGTCCACTATTGAACCGCTCTACTATCGTACGCAGGTGTTTAGATATCCTCGATTGACTACGTGTAGGCCCATTTACAGTACACACTCTTCCAAAATCTCACTCTTTGCGTCCCAGGCCGGAATCCCCAAGCCATTGACTTGGTATTGAAGTCACCGAGAATGAAAACAGGGTGGGAGTGACTATGGCTAACGATACTACTTACCTCCCCGAGGACATTCTCCATTTTGGCGAGACTTCTGGTAGGACCCACCCTATAAGAAGCCGGCGACCGTCGCCAGTTTCTTGGCCGCGTCTAACAGACACGAGAACACAGAAGTCTATAGCACCCCTTCAGGACGACAGACGTCGTTTGTTTTGATCTGGTATGGTAGACATTAGGCAACATCGGCGACAGCAGCTACTACATCTTCCGGCGTCAGGAACTCATCTAGGTCTTTATTCTGTCGGTAACAACCACATCTCTTATTTTAGCTGCTGGTGACATCAGGGGTTTTAAATAGGTAAGCCCCGGTCACTGCTGTACATCAACGGATGCCATATCAGTTATTTTGACATCCGATTAAATTTTATTGAGAACCTCCGAATAGGCGATGCCCGTTTCGTGTGTCCCCGGTTCCAATGTCACTGCAGTAGTTTTGGAGGACAAATTAGCGGGTTTTCTCATTTTGGAGGCCTCACTCTTCTTGTTTTTCTTTTTCTTCGCCTGCTTTGCATGCTTTCTATTCCTTCTTACGAGCACCCACTCTGCCTCAGTGAGTTTGTGTGCGAAAGGCCGTTTTGTTGCTGGTACTACGGAGGTAGAAGCTGGGATGGGTGCTCTTTCCAATGATTCTTGGTCAGCTTTTTTGCCACCCTTCCTTTCCTTCGATCGTTGAGAAGTAACACCCTCAGATAACTCTGTCTTCGGCCACAGTCTCTTCTTAGAATGAAGCCACTCTTGGAGAGCATTCAGATGGGCATTTGCCATGTTACCTACAGCGTGTGACATGGTTTGCATTGCCTGCTCCGTTACCGCTGTAGAAAGTAACACCATACTTCCCGAATTCTTTGACTGCTGCTGTGGCAAGCTCCTGAAAATAATCCTGTCAACGGTGTGATTTATGAGCAACCCTGAGAATAATATCAAAGTTGCCTAGTATCCACTTATTGAGGTCAATAGCGAGCTGCTGTTCAGACCGCGAAAAGTTAATCTTTCTGGTAACTCGCTCTAACTTAACTCTGGACGCTACTTTTTCAATCTCCTTTTCAGGTAGGAGATACTCATCATCCTTATTTAAGTGGACACACGCGGCCTTAGCTGCTGCTAAGCCCATGTACTCTCTGATTGTATAGGGGCATCCTCGAACCTTCTTAGACACACTAGGGTAAGGTCTTTCCATCGCTACGATTCAACTCCTACCGCAAGCCACATAGTGTTCGCTGCATCCTCATCATCACCAGAGAATAACCACCAACAACTTTATTTCAACCAAAGACCAATAAATATCTTCCGGCAACTGCATTAATTACCAGGTCCCCTTAGCTTGTTGACCATGTAAATCTACATCGTCCAAACTTATAAAGTAAAGAGGCATCCAAAAAACGTAATTGTTACAGTATAGTGTATCACTAAATTCAAGTATTATTAGCAAGATATAAAATTGACCTTAAGGGCAGTGATGCATGCGCAATGGCCGGTATTAATAACTATTCCTCATTAAAATAAGAACTTCAATTATGGCATACAATGTAAACTCTTAATTCATATTCACAGTGTCGAGAGGTCAACAAATATGAATAATGCTTGTACATATTAAACGTAGTAATTGCAACATACAATTAACTAAATGTATAGATAACGTTGTTGAATTATTTTTTTCCTATATATCTACTGTCAAGGAAAAATGGTAATGATTTTACTATCTGTATTCAAAAAATACATTGGTCTCGAACACTAAAGATTTACGTGGTACATTCTAAAATTATTTCCAGACATCACAAACAATCTCATTGTAATAAATAAAGCAGCGTGGAGACTCATCAATGACTAGGAAATAACACCCAAACTGAAACCTTACCGTAAGCAAGTTCTAAAAATAGAACGCTGTGAAGCTACACTGTTTCTAAACGTTGTATTATGATTTCTAATACTGACTTAACAAAAATAATAATCAGGAACAAAGTAAAATATCGTTTGGCTACTTGTTTTTTCCTAACCAAAGTATCTGACACTATGTCACAGGAATAAAGAACGTCACAAGAAAAAAAAATCATATGTATCAGTAGCTTTAATTATTTGAAATCTATTATAAAATATTTTAATTTTGCCATCTGCAAACCAAATAATAATATACTAACAACCCGAATTCATTGCATATACGTAGAAAGTTTAGGTCCACTCTCGCATTGGGTATATATATTTTTCTACCTAGTAGATAATCATTTACGTTGGCACCGACTTCAGATATATTATTAGGTAGTCATTGTCTGGCTCCTCCCACCTCCGTAGCTGGACCTGGGGAGATGGGTCAGAGAGCTCATCTCCTCATTGCACAAAGTCCGGCTGATGAGGGGAGGTAGCTAGTAGTGTACCCAGTCTACCTCCCTATAAGGACGGAGCCCGGCGACCACATTCCGCAACCAAAAGCGGCGGCCGTGGGGCACCGTGGGGCTTTAGTCCGTGCGAGTCGTACATAACCCACTTAAAAGGTGTAAGATAGCGAGTATAATTTATGATATGAGTCGTTCAGAGTTCCTCAGGGTATCTATTCTAGGTGTAGCTATTTATAAATTTCTTTTCTGGTTGTGTGTAACTGTCAGGATAAGGTTTCTGTGAAATAAAATGTTTTATTTGTTTTTTTTTTTATATAACGAAGTGAGTAAGTGAGATAGAATACAGTAGGAAGATTATCAAAAATATTGACAGATTAACATTCAGTTGCTGTATTACCTTTTTATTTTATTACATGGCCGTACTGTTAAGGGTAAAATTTGGTCTCGTTTTTTTCATTAGTCACATGTGCGAAGCCGTATCGAGGATTATGATAACAGTTTATCAACGAGTTTCCTGGTGCATTATATCGAAACGCGCAACTTTAAACAAAAAATTCACTATCAATGACTTCTCATACCGCTTCAACAGACTGAAGCTTCAATTCGGACAGTGGCATAAGATTGATACCAAAAAGAGTACTGATATTATAAAACTAGATTAATATTTATTAATTTGTAGCCTGTATATTTCATTGATATCTATACCAAAAGCTATTGAGCACAAATATTATGTTACAGCGAAACTTTTTTAGAATGCCTCAAATTTTTTCGTTAATGTATTACAGCCGTCTGCGGAGTGGAGATAAAAGTAAAAGGCGCTCGTCAGAGCAGCCAAGGCCAATACGGTGGCACACATGGCTTGATTCAAAACAATTCAATTATTTAAATGAATATTGTGTTCAGTTTTTAAAATTAATCTTCAGAAAATTGTCAGTTAAATACCTACGATACGAAAAAAAGTTTCACTTGCAAAGTGATTTCATATTATTATCTTCTGTATCCCGTAGTCAAGCATATAATACAAATTGTTGTATTTTTGTGTCTGATTTTTATATGAGACAGCTTGACAAAATTTTAGGAAATTTTATACATAGAAGTTTATGTAATTCGATATTTTATACAATTAAAAAACAAAACGTACAAAAACCAGAAAAATGTTGTATTTATAGGAATATAATTCATATATATAGAAAACACAGCAGACTTGTTTACTTCCAGACTCTTACAATGTTTGATTCTAAAACATAAATCTGACCACACAGAAGTGATTTATAATGTATTCGAGCAGATGACGACATAAGGTAATTAAATAAATGTAGTAATATAATGAAACAAAGATTTATAAAAAAACCAAGTTTATTTCTCACCGTTCCTTAAAAAATGTAAAAAAATAGAAACAAAAATCCATAGAAAGTTATATATCGGTTTTGAAAATTAACGACATATAAGTATTGGCGTCAATTACGTAAGTTTCACAAAGGTTTTTATGTTCAAAGGCTTGTAATACATCTTCACTTAAGTACTTATTGATAATTGCACTACAAAGTAGGTCTTCAGTAGCATAATGTAGAGGTGCGGTGAGGTTGTGAATCGCTACTGTCTGAAGAGAGCATGCAGAAATCGAATCCGAAAATAATGGAGCATTCATCGCAGAACGCAGCAGTACAAGTTTTGAACGCAACGGTTTAACTGTAGCATCATAACACTTCACTTGTTTAATCTTCGCAAATGCTGCTTCTATCAACCCGCGTGCATACTGCGCCGAGTGGGAGACACGTCCTAAAAGAGTTCGCACGCAAGCATTTATCTTGTCATGCCATGAAGAAACGTTGGTCAATACTTTTTCCACTCTTCTCGTATCTCCATCTGCCATTATTCTAAACATATGCTTTATAATAGCATTCTGTAACTCTTCGTCTGTTTTAAACTCGCTCAGCTGTTCTTCAAGAACTAATTTTATTTCATCTGGGCCGTTTCCAAGGCAGAAAACTGTACCTTGTAAGCCTGAAAAACCATAAAGTAAATGGTTTGTCATAATTGTACCAATAGAATAGTAGAATGAATAAAGATCCCATTGTTTACCTTGCTTTTCAAGATTTGCTGCTATTTCCAATGCTACAAGGACTCCGACTTCATAGCCCAAAAGATAGAAGTTATTTTTAAAGACGATCTTTTTCAGAAGTATCTGCAATAAGCCAATCAAAATTGTTCTATAAAATCTCATTTTCAATTGCAGTAGAATTTCAGGCACATGTTAAACGACACGTTTGTGAAATAATTTAATGTTTATGCCGGATACTATTCAAGCAATCTTGATAGGGAGTGACTTTCATTCGTAATTCTTTTAACATTAGCAAAGATATCTATGGACAAATTAGAATAAATCAAGTCCATAACCTAACTTATTTTGTATATCAATAGATCCTTTTCAAAATTTTTTATAACTTTAAATCGTAAAAGAAGTTGATTATTTCGTTGTAAATTATATTAACTTAAAGAAACAATTAAAACAATGAGCATTATCTTATTAGTATTTGGTTTTATATTAAAATACCTGAGTATATCTATCAGCTAATTCCTGTATTGTTTCATGCGGCTTGTCCAGTCCAGGTTGTAACACAAAGGCATGTATTTTTAGGCGCTCGCAGAGAGTGCAAAAGCGTTTATAATGTCCTTCTAAACCAGGAATTATACATAAGTATGGTTGGGTTCCATCAAATTCATCTTCTCTCTAGAAATTTGATAAATTTATGGTTGATTATAGATATACAATAACTTTATTGCAATATGTACGTGTGGTTACCGTTGTTTTACTGTCGGTCAATGTAGTCATCGAGACCATTTCTGTAGTAGCAAGTAATTCATCTGGATCCACGTAAGAATAAAATATGTCCAATCCTTTCACGTTTTTATAGATACTTTCTGTTAGCACTTTTTCTAAGTCCCTTATACTAAAAAAGATTGTTTTTATAATTTTAAAACATTCACATGATATGAATAAACTAGCTGTATACTAACTTTTGAACGGTCAGAGATTGTACGTAACTTCCATCATATGATACGTTATGCGTATTGCGCAAGAATTGAGTAACTCTCTGTGCTTTTGCATCATCAATGCCAAATTCTTTCAATGTACACTCGGAGCGTTCTTCCTGTATACGGACATCTAAAATGATATAAAAAATATTGTTAAATAAACAGTTGTGTCGTTCGTGTACATAGTAATTTTATAAATATAAACAATAATTAAAAACGATGAACAATGTATTATTATGATATTAGATTTCAAATAATATATTCTTGTATGTGAGTTAATTGTAAATTACTTTGGAATTGTGTACTAATAATGGAGTTCTTATGATAAATAATTTTTCTCACCAGCCACAGTTCCTATTTGATCGATAAGTGATATATGACATTCTGGAAGATGTTTCGCTGCTAGAATCAAGTTCTTCGTGTTCACTGAACTCTCTATAGTGTCAATTATCCCACGTGCGCTGGTCGTACTTGTTTGCACCAGGTCGTTATCAGTTACCTGTTCAAAATTGTTATACATATTGAGTATGTATATGATTTGAAAATCACTAATTCCCTTATTACATTAATTTTGTAATCGATTTCTGTTATATTATGAATAGTTCTATATACAGAGTGATATAGTATATATATATTACTAGCGGCCCGTTCTGGCTTCGCACGGGTATAAAATATATAGCCTATGTCATTCACTAAAAAAATGATTAAAATCGATCCATTAGTTTTGATTTATTCATTACTGCCCGTGGCCCGCACACATTATTTTGATAAATCCCGCAGTGCTCAGCCTGCGTTTGTTGCAATGTAAGCGGAAAAAATGTAATGATTTACGACATCATATTAGAAACCTCAAAAATAACAGTATTTCTCCACTATTTAATGGATGTTATTATACATATAAACCTTCCTCTTCAATCACTATATCTATTAAAAAAACCGAATCAAAATCCGTTACGTAGTTTTAAAGATTTAAGCATACATAGGGACAGAGAAAGCGACTTTGTTTTATACTATGTAGTGATTTGTATTATATTATCACATCATATTTAAAAATTTGTCTTTTTAAGCTCAGAAATGTGATAGTCAATTTGCTTATTTAGCTTATCAAGCTTGCATTTGCCATAGGATAGAATGGAAAAATAGTACTCACTGTTTCTGAAGTTTCGAGGTTTAGCTTCACGGATGGATATTTATCTTTCGTACGAGTCAGACATGTGTACAGTCCGACTGTATCATTTGAGCTTATAACAGCAAAGTATCTTAAAAAGATATTAAACTATTAATAAAATTTATAATTTTTAATATTTGTATGTATATATAATATCAGACTAAGATACATTCATATCTATGTAGCGTTACATACCGTACATGAACTCCATACTAATAAATAAAGAACGACACACCGATGGTGGGAACGCAATACAATGGGGTTAAAGAAATAGCCCGTTTCGAAGTTTCTCGAATTATTTAAATAATGACGTCTGCCTTCCAGAGTTTTCCATCCTATTTTATTGAAATCCCAAGAGAATTCTATTTAGGACATCAAAGCGAAATGAAGAGAAACAAGGAAGCGAGCTTCAAAGGAACGACGCCGACAGATTCATTAAGTGTAGTGTGACTGTAGTGTAATTGTGACTATTTGCTTTTACTTGTACGAGAACAAATTAAATTTATTCTGACGTAACAGTGTTTCATTTACGCACAGGCGTAATAATAGTATGCCACTAAATATTTTACTTAATTAAGAATTGAGTAATTCTATATTTGAAATCCGCTTCTAAGATGTTTAATTTCCCATATAAACACAATAAAGAATTATACACAGTGTATAATTAGTCTTCTATTGACACTCCAGAAAAAAATATTGGGAGTGTTCCTAGCTAATAATAGCCTGTGGCAAAAAAAAGTAACTAGACATCCATAGTTGCCAATCAAAATAATTTCATCATAAGTACCGAAATCACTTCAAGTATATGTGGTCTTAAATTGTGAGCGACTTAAAATACTACTGTATCTACTTCTTTTGTCGTAAACTCTTTAAAAGTTAATAAATATATTTTCTACTTACCTAAGAGTAGTACAAAATTTTCTAGATAAAACATCCAAATTGTTCAACGACCCTTTATCGTAGCTATTGTTTGTGGTCATAGCAATAAAGTAGATACCTTCTAAGGGACCCATATCCATAGCTTTATGTATTAAACTAAAGACATGTTTTTCATTTTTCAGATCTTCAGAAGATACGTTAACTTCGATATCAATATCGCGCCATTTTCTAAAAGCAAGTATGTATAGAACAAAAGGTCTAGTATAAAAGCAAATAAGTTAAATACGTTGAAATTATTAATTATATTCGGCATATATCTAACCTTTTAATAAACAATAGCACAATTTAAATTCGATTAGTAATATGTAAATATTTCTTTTACTTCGTAAATTCGAAATCAGATATACTGTTTAAAGTATGGAGATTTAATAAAGAGATTTATGTAAAGGCATCAACCGCATTGGTTAATTATAATAAAAATAGGCGGTTGATGTCTCAAAAAAAAATAATAATAAGGATTGTCATTAAGATAGCGATCGTAAAAAAATGTGAAAATTTCAGAGCATTATAAGATTATTAATTTTGCACGGATTTTTATATCATTTTTACCAATTTTACTTTTTCAAAATTAAACATATACTTTATTAAATGTAGGCCCTAACAAGGTACTTGTAAACGTCAAAACTACAACCCAATCATCAAAAAGAACGCAAAAAACTCTATCGGGCTTATCTTTTTAACATAGATATACCTGTAATACATTAATGTTACAAACATTTTTAGTGAATGCACACAGAGAGATAGGTGGGACTTTACAATCGTTCACATATTCATTTACCATACGCTTTTTGATACAAAACCGCTTGACAGGGCGCTTAAAGTTACATCCCGGCAAATCGGTTGGGACCTTGTTGTAAAATGTTACACTATCACCTAAAGAACTGTTACTAGTTTTACTAATTCTCAAACATGAGTTAACCAGTTTGTCACAGTTCCTGGTATTTAAACCATGCTAGTCTTTTACGAAATCCAGATTTTCAAAGTTTTTACAGATATATACCAAAATATCAAGAATGTATCAGGAGGCCAGAGTTAATATACTAAATTCCTGAAATTTGGTCTTTAATGATTTGCGAGGTCCATTATTGTATATTGCTCGAACTGCCCGTTTTCATAATAAATATGGTGTCTGCTATAACTGCTGCTCCACCAAGCATAATACTATAAGACAATAAGCTATGGAACTAAACTTAGCAGTGGCAATATCACACGGCAATATCTGTTATCTGACAAATCTTACGAACTGCGAATGTAGCAGAATTTAATCTTCTCATCAATTTTATAATGTAACTCTCATACTAAATTCTCTTTGATCTCGTTTTGCTATCAATCCGTCGAACATTGGGCGAGTTAAATCTCATAAATTTCGTTATTTCTGCATTTTGGTAATATTTAACGTAAAATAAGAGCAAACCTAATTTAAAGTATTATTTAGGTACCCAACCTCTGAATCTATCCTTTTCACTTTGAATATAAGTGAAGTATGGTCTTCTAAAAGCACCATGTTAGCACAATTATTAGCCATTTTCGGCAGATCATTTATACACATCAGGAAAAAAAACGACCCAAAAATACAACCCTGCATGATGTGAATTAATGTATTTACAATTATTTATTAATATTTGTAACTACCCCATATTAGTTAAGTTTCTGAGACAGCGATCTATTGAATAACAGTCTAGAAGTAGAGAGTAACATTACAAACACCACAGTGTTTTCGTTTAGAATAAGCGTACTATGGTCAACGCAATCAAAGGGTTTAGGCTTTAAAATACCAATTTCATTCTGTCAGTCCTCCGAGGCCCCTAATAAGTTGGAATCTTGTCTTAGCATTAAATCGCATGAGAAATTAGTAAAAAGTTAGGGTTACATATACAAATCAATATTATTTCATAAAATGAATACCAACCGTATTTTGTAAAGAAGATAAGAAGGTGGATTAGTGTGATGTAAATGTAGTTTCTTTGCTCCACGACTAATCAGTCTATCTGCTAGTTGTAAGCCTAAAGTTCCTTGATCACAGACCAATAAATTACAACTGTCAGGTTTGCAATCGAGTCTGCAAATAATAATTTTTCCATTAACTAAATACGAGAAAAAAAGACTATAAATGCACATATTGAAATAAATTTCCATTTACTGATCGAAATTATATAATTAAATGTTAACCAAAACCTTAGTAATATATTACCTGGGCTTAATATCTTCTACAGGATCTTCGAGACGCAATAAAACTTTTCCTTCATGTTTGCCAGCCTCCATCAATGTAAAAGCAAGCGTGGCATCACTGGGTGCATATGTAATGCGAGACAATGGGCGTACGCAGCCGGAGACAATACCCTCACTTACAAATTTATGAAGTTGCTGTAAATATGAATATTTGTAGATACTATACCTAGCATCAGTGACAAAGAAGTTACAGGGAAATAGATTTGCCTGCGAAGGACATGTCATGGATAGTAATAAAGGTCATATAATTAGAAGAGTGTTAAGTAAAATTGGCGTATAGGTAGAGAGCAAGCTCGTTGAAGTTATAAATTAATTATGTATGGAATGATATGTGTGCATAACACGTAAATATTGCGATTACAACTAATAGCGCAGAATGGATAAAGAACACATGTTGTGCTGAATTTACTTAGCGTCGGATAAGGAAAAGAGAAATGATGAAAAATAGTACTTTTTTTTGGATGATTTTGAAACTATAACATGTTTTAAGCAAAAACTGTTAAGTCAACACTTAGAAACCGGTAAATATTAATAAATATTAATATATAATATAATCAAGCAGAGAGTACTATCTTATTCCTTACTCATATTTACCTTAACTTCCTCAAAGTTCTTATATTTTAAAAAACTTGCAAAATCCACGGTAACGTATGATCTTTCTTTTGTTAAATTTGTCAAACCAAATTGATAACTTTTGCATTCAGTAACTATATTTGTATCCAGAGTAACACCAAAATAAGCACAACATTTCAGGGAAATCTACGAAAGAAAATAATTTAATAAATGTAATAAACAATTTAATTCAAAATATATCAATAATAATTATATTATTAACAGGGGCTATTCAGATACCAACATATTTCAAATCTTCCTTTTCGCAACTTATAATTATGCCACATCCTACACCATTCGTGGCATTCAATACCATATCTCCGAAGCTTGCGTCACGTGAATTGCCAACATGTTCCTCTAAAATTCAAACATACCTAATTATTTTAACATGAGGACAATCTCCTAACTAAATGATGCATTTAGTATAATTTGTTTTAAGTAATATCTAGAACCCATTAATTCCTTAACACAAATATGTAGGTACAACAAAAAGGATACAAAATAAACATTTTATGTTACTTTTATATTAACCGAAACACAAACATTACAGTACCAGACCCTAAACATTTTAAGATGTCAATAAATAGGATTTGTCATAGAAAATAACTATATCAAGTCATTGTATATAGTTAGGTACCATTTCTATAACTTGATAGTTTATATACCGTACCTTTTAATTCAGGAAACAATTTCAACAAAAACCGTTTCTTCTGAATGTTGCAAACTGTTGCGAAAACTTCATAACCCAGATTAAGCGCTATAGATATAATAGCCTGACCAAGACTACCAGCTCCTTCATGAACCAACATTCTATCAAACATTTGAAATGATATTTTCTGGCCCTGTAGGTTGTAAAAAAATATATACGATTCACAATGCAATAAGTATTAGTTAAACATTTTTAGAAATTAAAGCGATTTTGAATTATGATCTAGAAATTAAAATAACACGGGATACTATTGATACTACATTAATTTAAAAAATATATATTATTCGCTGTAATAATGTTATCGCTGGCAAAAGAAATTGGCGAAAGATACTTAATATTCACTACGCTAGTCGCCATTTTGGCCGAGTAGTTTTCATGCTCGCCTTAATGGTAAAGCTGTAGAAACCATTTAGGCGAACTGCATTAGTCAATTCAAAAAAGGATGAATAAATATGATATAAAGTATAAAGTAAGGTGGCATCCGGATATAATAAATATATTATGTCTACACAAAAAAAAATACCAGTAATCTAGGTAATACAATATTTCACAGGATTAGAAATGTTGAATACAATTAATTGCTGTAGACAAACTGGAACAATTAAAACGGTATTTTGTTGAATAAACATATTTAGGTAAAAGAAAAAAAGAATTAAAAAAATTATATTACGACAGATGGATGGGTCAAGCAGTAAAATGCATGCATATAAGCTAGAGGAACGGTGGCCGCATCTTCAAGACTCCAGTGCTCCGGTACCGGCCACAGCAACTCCGGTTCCGCCAGTACCTCACTACTGCAGGCTCCGTTTAGGGCTATACCCATAACGCGCTCACCTCTGCGATACCAAATATTCAATTTCTGTAAAGCTATATTCGTTATAATATAAACACCAATTCATAGTGTTAAGGTTTTTACTAAACCCGCCTGCCTAGCTACCACCCTGAAGTTAAAAATCTGTCGCCAAGTACATATAGGTGTATTCCATCAGCTACCATCTTAGACTACATGAAACTGAAACTGTAGTCAAGCCCTAGAAAACCTACTAATTATAGCTAAAGACAATATACCCCTAACTAATAGTTTTTGATAAAATCTTTAATATTACCTTTTCGTAACACCACTGAAATCCATCCCATAACCATCACCAGCACCATCAATTTTGAAAGAAATCGCTCCTGTGGCTTTCAAAATATCACCTCTATGTATTCCAGCATAATGAACCTGTAATTAATTACAATTATTTACCTATTCATGGTCTACATCATCATTTATAATAAGGTAACTAACTAAATTACTATTGAATAAACGCCTGGAGAACTATTAGTCTAAAATGGGTAAAATGGCATAACTCTTGCAATATTTTAACCTAATTCAATGAAACTATAAATAAAATATAGGAAATATAATTAATGTTTTGAAAACAGCAAAATGCATACAACGTCAGCGCACAGTCAGTCTGTGTGTAATGAAACAAGTACGTATACATCTTAAAATGGGCCCATGCGATTGGAAGATGCCATTATTGACCGTTTTGGTCGCCATACTGACACTTCTCTTACGCGTGTTCTTACAAGTATAGTAACTAACATAAGGAAATTATAAAACTGTGCATCTCGTGATTTTTAAAGTATCCTGATCTTATTGTAACTGGTCATCATCATCAGCCTGTAAGGGACCCATTGCACGGCAATAGACCTCAGGCCTCAGGCCCGAAGGAAGGTATGGGTATAATCACAACGTCAGTCCGCGACCTATTGGCGATTTCAAACTTTGAGAAATCAACATTTCTATATCCTCCCCCCCCCCCCCCCCCATACGGTGGTACTACAAGAACCTTTCTCAGGTTCTCAACTTCACCGTGTGCTGAAAGTGTTAACAATTTAAAATAGTAAATGTACGTAAATTTCCTAATGAGTTTGTATAACCCGTTTTATATTGAGTTAGCACTGCACAAATAAAAACGGAAGCAAGTTGTGCTACGAACAAAGGTCTTGGAGGATCTAACACAATAGTGACATATTGGGTGATGATAGCCATATGATACATCATATGGCTACAGTCGAGATACACCTCGACTCCTTCAATTGTAAACGGGATCCCTTATAAGGAGCCGACCTCTGCTGGCTCGAGGGGAAGTAATATGCAGTCAGTTCCAGGTCCCTGGCAAAAGGTTTGAGAAGAACATCTTGGGGCTTTAATAATTGCTATACTCCACTTTCAATCCCCACTTTGAGGTGGGGATCTCAAGGTAGATTTTTGAAAAAAGGTAGCTATAAGATAAAGTTTTTGTCTTCTACGTTAAGTATATAGGTGTAACCGCATCATGAATCCTCTTCATGAGGACTGTTATTTATTGACCACTGCGTTAAAACTGTGTGAGGTAACTATTTTAATAATTTTATATGCTTGCCTACACACACTCGATAAGCACTTTTTTCGGTCTTTATTCAAACTGAGGTTACAGTTTTCTATCTATCTCATTCTATATAAAGTGCTACATACATATTATATATAGTATAGTCTTATATATATAACTGTAAACAAAATTGGTACAGTATTAATTTTCTTATATCCAACAACTTTAAATAAAAATCACCCAATATTGTTAATTATACAACACTTCCTTCCCAGACATAATGAACAATAACATAATCTCGCTGGTATTAACTATTAATACCATTATATTTTGTCTGCATTGCCCGAATTGTCTCTTTGTAGTGCATAGTAAACATCAGATTAGATCAACCAAGTTATTAATTGTGTATATACTGTAAATTTACAATAGTTACCAATTGTAGACCTGTTGCTAAAAGTGATAAATGAATGATAATAATTATTGTATTACTTACTTTAACTTTAACACCAGGACCATAAAGTTCAGGGGCAGCCATCCACTGTAGTGACCTCAAATCCCCTATAGATGAACTTTGTAATACTATTCTATGTTTCATATTGTGTTTTTCCTGATAAGGTATATAGTATTCACCACCCCACACACCCTATGGAGTAAATAACAATTTAATTCTCTTTCACATTTTAGCAAAGTTTGCATTAAATAACAAAAACTAACAGACTTACATAATTCCAAATGTTGCAGGCTAAATCAGCATCAATATTCAAATCATATTTGTCAGTAGAATTTGGATTGGCTAACATAACATTAATTTGATTTGATTTTGATTCTTTTTTCCAACGACTTATAAGGTCTGTAAAACCAGGCGGCGAGGGATATGGTGCACATATGAGCATACGGGTACCAGATTGTAATCTACTGCGAGCAGCGCTTAATAATGGAAGGTCGGAATCGGTGCACACTGTAAATGTTGACTTAATGGGACTAGTACTTATAGGTCTCCAACGAAGTAATTGCACGTTACCAGCGAAGCACACTTGATGATATAATTCTGAATCATAATCATTATTCATTTCCATCCCACTTTTGTAGTTTAACACGAAGTTACCAGGATGTAGGACGCGATTTAAAATTGGGCGTAACTATATACAAAAATTTAAATATTAGTTGTATAAGTTCATTCATTGGCTTGGTTGACTGCGAGGACTTACTTTAACAAGTTAAGTTTGTAATACTACATCCCGTCCATGAATTAATAGGAAAAGTATCACGACACTATACTACAGAACCAATGTTGGCTAACACTCCTCGGTATCGTATGATTTCCGGATACAGCAGCACATATCAATTTCTTGATATACTTAGTTATTTCTTGTGTTCATTGAAATTAAAACTAGAAACTTGTTTCTAATCATATTTTGCATATTATATATATATATTTACTAGCTCATGACCGCAGCTTAGTGCGCGTTTTTTACATTAATTAAAGTAATATAAAATAGTGAGAAGAGGTAGAATTACAGAAATGCTCTTTCAAAAACATTTGTAGGTACGACATGGACGCCACCTACTGTGATATGTAACGTGTACATTAAATATGTAAATACTAACAGTGTGACGGATAGGATTTAGCATCAACAACATATTTGGAAATTAATTTCACTATATAACACTCTTAGTGCTCACTTTCAAGAAATTGCAAGTTGTACAATATCTCTTTAAAAAGTTATTTTATAGATATTGTGAACATAATTAAGTTTTTATGATCATACAAAAAGTAATCGCATCTCTGTTTCGCAAGAAATTCTATTTTGTAACTCTTATGGTAATATGTGCCTGGTCTAATATTAAAAAAAAAACATTTTTATCTTCAAAACACCTATTAATTATATGTTGAATTGCAAATTATGAATTGATAAATATCTTTCTAATTAAAAATACAGAAAGAATTGTCGAGACGTCCTGGTTTCACTGGATCCCAAACCAATTGTATAAAAAAACTAAATAATAATAATAAGTTTTATGTAAATAAGTTCAGCTATAAATGGAATTCATGTGTTTGGTACAAATGTCTGAAATTATTATTAATATTTCAATAAAATTATTCAATTATTTTAAAGACATCAGCCTATTTAGATTTAAAATAACGGGCGTTAACATGTTAAGCTACCCTTTGGTTGATTGAATACAGGAGTTATTTCCTCTTCGATAACTATACTTACTTTATCATCATTTGACAGATCTTGTACAACAATGAGATCGATTTCTGATACTAACTCATCTACTTTCCGTAGAACATCGTCTACTGAATTCATGTAGATATCACAATATTTAATAACCACGCCAGGTACGAAATCTATGTTATTTATCTCCGCAAAAATTCCTAAATCATTTGTCAGATTTCTGATTCCAACAACATTTAAAACGTTTTTATCAACATTCTCTGCAACGATTTGCAGATACACATTTAATGCGGTGGCAACCTGCAAATACGAATACAGTTATTTCAATAGCAAGTTAATAAAGACACACCCAAAATAAAACCTGGCAAAAATAAACCATTCATTAATTTGAAGTCAACGATTATGAAAATCAATTCATTCATTTGCCTGATATAATTTTTACTTACATCCAGATAAGAACCGAAGTGTGGGATAAATTTCAAATTTTTTAAAGCAAATTTGTCGCTACTAACAGGAGGCAAATCAGAAAATTTTATATTTTCTATGAGAACTCCACCACATCTGTAAACATAAGTTATTTTTTTATTTCTCTACACCGTATTATGCACTCACTTGAATTTGATACTTATATATAAAAAGTATTTCACCTTGTGTTATCAAATATATCAGATAAGCTAGCCGCCATTACAATTTTACCATTGATGCTTTCGCCACATTTGCCATGATTAGTGGGGTCGATGGAAATGTTTCTGATATGTTTAAGTTGTGAGACACCGTCATATCTTTGTTTCAATGCGTTTAGCTGTAGCATGCCATCTATTAATGTCACCCAGTTGTCATTCCACTCCAACAAAGCCTCGCATAAAGCTGAATTAGCGCTATATATACTTTTGAAATCACCGCTGTAGAATAATAGGAAAACACTCTAGTGTCCTGTTTAACATACGATACAAGTCTACATATTCACAAGTCACATGAACTTTTTTACAAGGTCTTGCAAATTCCATTTAATAAATAATTTCACAAAAATTGTAGATTGTATAAATTTGTCTTTTTAATTTAAAAGATTTTGTTTTAGCTAAATTGCAAGATGAGTCTTTTACCTTATTATATGTCTCTAATAGGTATAGAAATTACAGATAAAATAAAACCGTTTTCAAATTATTTGTTTTTCGATCTAATCTATTGAAGAACCTATTTTATTAGCTTCATAAAAAATCTGAGTATATTTTATGCCTGAATAAAAAAAAATACATAGTCTATTGATGACCCATGACCAACTCTAAAAGCCTACTAGGAAAAAATAGCATGGTGACAAACCATTCTCGCAATTCAATGGTCGTGAACTTTTCCAATTACGCCGCAAATAATGATGAAACAACATGTGAAATTTAAATTAATTAGTTGCAAAAAAAAAATGATTTGGCGCATTTACCAATAAACTACGTAAAAATAAAAAATAGTACAACTCCGTGTCCCCACACACTCCACGAGTTCTCCGAGCCTCCCAGTTGTGTGCTCTGCAGGTAACCGGGTCATACCGCGAAACTATCTCCCACGTGCCCCGCTCGACCCGTCCCCGTCCTTACGCCAGACGTGCGATCCCGTGTAAGGCACATATGATGATGTGAGTGAAGTGATGTGATGACACGATCCCGCAAATACGTCGAGTTGTCTCTATTCCTCGGTGTGGAGCCCTCGAGTATGTTACTTGCGCAAATACAGTAACTCATACTAGTTTTACATATACACAGATCACCCCATACACGTACACAGTAGGTACACATAGTGGTTTGGTTATACTTCACCCCTTTTCGGACTTAATTAGTTCACACAACTTAGTATTCAGATACAGAATACATGTATGCATTCGTGAAACATTCATGTTTACACGTGTATGTTTCACGAATTCATATATTTATGACATAGATAGCTTAGCTTAGTTAGCTCGGGATATTCGGCGACAGTTCTTTACGGTCCCATGCCGCCCCAACCCAAAAGCGGCGGTCGGTACACCGTGGGGTTTTAATCCGTGCGAGTCGGACATAACCTATTCTCTCCCCCGGGAGAATTGGGGAATTGAATTCCCCACGTTAATAAAAAAAAAAGCCGAAGCGCACCGTGCGCCCTTGTGCTGGTTGCCTATAAAATCGAGTGAGTGTCCTAAACGCTCCCCTTAGTAGTCCGGTGAAACTGTAGCGGCCATGACAAGCCAACAGTGTAGTCAGTTCGAAAAAAAAAAGAAGAATCCCATAATGCTATATTATGGAGAAACTGTTCTGGGAAAACTTCAACAGAGACATCATTGCACAACTAAGCCGTTTGCGGGAGGCAACTACTCTGAAACCGAACTGTCCATGACCATTTAGATTCCGAGGTATGATGATGAACTCCCTGTTGATGACGAGTCTTACAATGATGTAGTCTTTTATTTCTAGTAGTTAGAATTATCTTCACAGTTTTAGTTAGTTTGGACTTAACACGACCTATCAAAGGATTTTTATCATGTTTTATCAACTAAAATGAACAAATTATGGGTCGACGTTATGGATTATATAACGCACCAAACTCAGTACAAGCGTTCTACTCTATAAATAAATTAAGAGAAACTGCTTCACCTATATGAGTAATCTCTCATATTTAGCAACTGATAAATGTCGTCACCAGATAAATCCATGTTTTTATTCGAAAATAAATTGTTTTTCGGTTGCAATCTTTTCGCAACGATAAATCCTGTAGCCAGTCTCGAGTTTTCATCCAGAACCTAAATCGTAAAGAGATTAATTTTATATATATTTCTTATTCTAATTAGCATTATCATAATTATATAGTTTTTGCTTTACAACTTTATTCGTGTCGTGTATAATTCGAATACGTAATTTTATATAATCATAATTTGAAAAGTGTTGTAAGCTACATAATATTCATTATATATGCGATCTTCTATAGGTTAATGTTATTGTTATTGATTGGTGAAGCTATTATTCTTTTTAATATCTTTGAATGGCGTCCATAAAGTTTTGTTCATAAAATAAACAGAGAAGAATTTCTAAGTAGACAAACTACACTTTTCAGAAAAAAAAATTGGTTGGACGTTATTTCGCACTTTCGCTTGAAATTGTTGCTGTTACGTCTTACTAAAACAGAAAACGGTTATAAAAATATCTAAAAGATGATGTTTGAACTTTTCGCCGATCCGCCAACGCTGAGTTTAACCGTCAAACAACGCCTTTTAATTACTTTTAGTTTGTTTCTCATAACCGTTTTCTGTTATAGTAACACGTAACAGCGGCCAAACAATTATATCAAGCGAAAATGCGAAGTAACGTCTACCGTAATTTTTAATTATGTATTTCCGCAAAGTAATGTCTTCTTCATCAAATACACATTTGTGTTTGAACATTTTGTCTTTCTCTTTTCTTCGAAATTCATTTAAAAACTCTCAAACAATCACAATCATTTACAATTATTCAAAATGAACCAAATGTAAACCCGAGACTGCGACGAATTCGACTTTAAGGTAATATTGGATTACGAATTACAATATTACGTCAAGGGGAAGGGAAGTGACTCGTATCAAAATTGCAATCACCTCTCTGTCTCATTATAATGTTAACTTCGAATATATTTATGGGAAAACATAAAAATAAAAACTTGGACTACGCATTACAATAGCAGACAACTTAAGGAAAATATAAATGATTAATAGCATACTTCAAACTGTCCAGTGCCTCTGTGCAGTGAGACGCTGAGTCTCAACTGCCGTTGATCTCGCAAAATTGGCTGTACATCAAAATGTACATCCGAGAATTGTACGGATATTTGCTTCTTCGGTGCGTTCACAGTCATAGCGAGCGTATCCCATACAGATACTAAAACCGCTGCAAATGGATATAACATTTTGCCTGGAACAAGTAAAAAATTAATAAGATTTTAATAAAAAAAAAAGAAGATAAATATTAAAATTTCTGAAATTTAAAACATGTAAATGAAACAAGATGGACCTCCTGACATTTCTTACATGTCAAAAAGTTTTAGATTACACAATAATTACATTAATTAATTCGGCAATTAGAACTCATAATGTGCATTTCTGACACATTTAAAGCGTAACCGTAACCGACATCCTTCCTAAAATATAGTTTTGTATTAACCTGAATACTAAATTCAAACATTTCAATTGTTTTAATGGTTGTCTAGAGATACACCTTTTAAAATGAAAAATTTTCAATTTTATTTTATATGTACAAATTGAAGCGATGATGGCTCAGTTGGTAGTAAGTATGTTGGGACACAGCATCGAAGGACGTAGGTTTGAATCCTGGCAACTGAGTCGGAGCTTTCGGTGAAGTAAAACATCGTAATGAAACTATAGCATAGTGGCAGGAATTTTTCTAAGCCCGTCTGGTTAGCTACCACCCTTAAGTTGAAAATCTGTCGCCAAGCACCCGTTGGTGTGTTCCGGGAGCTGCACTTGGGAGCCAGTTAGTTGGGAGCCAGGTTTCTCAGACTACATCATCATTAAACGTTAGATGAGATTATGGTCAAACGGTAACCTACAATGTATAAATATTTTGTACCATTCTTTCAGAGGTGAACGAAAATATGTAGTCTACATAATGCTTAGCTATTAAACGTAACACAAATTTTACTACGTAGCAAATGCTTGAAAAGTTAGTAGATTTGAGTTCTTATAACAAAGTCGGTCATAAATTATTTGCTGAATGTAGATATTTATATATAGACGAATGTTATAACTATGACAGACATATAAATAGCGGCACGAAACAGCACGAAGCTATATATAAGTAGGTGCAGGTAATATTTCCCTTTATGTTAATTGCACAATCTCTTCACAAAAGATAAAATCATAAGGTTCTATCATTGTCAATTTTAATGTCACGATAGAAATAATTTTTAATATTGTTGCTTTACTTCCTCCTTTAACGGATATGTCACTTAACATATATCCATATATTTTGTGATTACCAACAAGTAAGATAACTAATGTATTCTAACTTAAACCTTAGGAGAATTATTCTATATATATGTCTAATCTCGGTCAGGATGTTAGTTCACATTTCACGTACAACGCTTAGTAACAAATGTACTGCACGTAAATGGGAAAATTCTGATCAATAAGGTATATATTACCTCTTACAATATGACCACGAAGATATTTATGTTCCTCGTCGTGAGCAGATATAACAAATGTACATGATGCAGCCGTAACCTTATCTGCTGATACATATAGAGGCAAGGACCTGTAATAATTTAATTACTTTTTATATTAATTCATAAGCTGACGTATGCCACAAAATTAACTGATTTTAAATGATGACATAGAATATATACTCTCAACTGAAACTATCGAAAGCATAGGAATGACGTTTTACGATATCTGTTCAGTTTTGGGGTGACAGTTAAATTTAAAAAACACTAGAAAATATCTTTATCGCCATCACCATTTTAATCTGTATTTGTTTACTCCCTTTACACCTCTCATACTGGACCTGGACTAATTTCATCCAGGTCTCACGCGAGGTTTTCAAACAATCGTCCATACAACAAGATAAGGTATATACCAAGAGTAGGTAACCGAGGTCTCGTTTCCCTGTACGTGCTCACCACTCTGTCAACTTTAGGCCTATCGCTAACGTTTTCCCTGGCAACACGTCCTGCCCAATTCCATTTTGGTTTCATGATTGTATTAACGACATCGCGAACCTTAATGTGAACTTGGATTTCAACATATTTCACGGGATCTATCAGTTTGATGTTGAGTATGGTGTCCTCAATGGTTTTCTGAACCCAATTCTAAGATTTCATAGATAAGAACTAACATGTCAACTTTAAAAAAAATCATTAACCAAAACTTTGTTTTTCAATTTTGATTTTAAATATCAGCGATTTTAGTAGTAAATCTGGAAATAACTTACCATATTTCATTATGGACCCATTCTACCTGATGGGACAGCATAGGTGTTCCAGTTGAGACAGGAAACTCAACTTTAGGGTAAAGTGCCTTAACTTTAGGAATGTATCCCTCTAAGTAAAGCCTGAAAAGTAGGAACTTATACTGCTTGAACTAACAAAAGGATAGAGTTTGAAAAAGCGTATGGAATATAGATTTGTACATTTCTAAACTGGTTTTGTTTTTCACCACTGAATTAAAGCTATTGTATAATATACTGAGCAATTACAAATATGATAAATGGCTTTAATAATACACACATAATGAAAAGTCAATAAATAGTTTTCACAATTTTTTTGCAATGTTTTGGACATAAAGTAACCTTTTTCCCGACCTCCATTTTTATGCCATTAAATGATTTTTTATAAGTATCGAAAGTTCATTAATTCAATTCAACAACATCAAGGAGTAATTGTATAATATATGCATTAAGCATACGGAAATAATTACTAACTCTCCTACAGCTTCCAGCACCAAATAGGCGTTATCAGGGTGTCCACGTCTAGTAAGACCTATGTTCCGGCAAGTGGGGTGCAACGAGCGTTTGAGAATAGCCTGCAGTAAGCCATGAGGTGCGATCTCCACAAGTACTGCATTCGATGGTATTAGTGCTGCAGCTTCTTCAAAGAGTACAGGGTTCTTAAAAACAAAAAAACGAAATATCCTATAGAGTGTCTAATAAATTTCATTGTAAGTTTTAGTATTTTTTTTAAAGAGTTCACTAATATCTGAATTTTTATAATGGCTACGTAATATGACTAACGTATACCTATCGGCAATGCTTGTAATTACTGTTGCTTTAGAAAGAAAAGTGGAAAACCAAAATGTAACAACAGTTGATTCTCAAAATATACTGAAACGCAGCTCTTGCTTCATACAGAACTAACCATATCTGCTATTTCTAACAATTAAGTTACCAATAAATTATTCGTCAGATACTCCGCCGAACAATGAATAGCAGAAGGTTCGTTCCATTTGTCCTGCGGCACCGAAGTCGACACCCACTTTTCGCTACGAAGTTTTGGTTCCTTTATCACATCCTTCATGAACTTTAATAACCCTGGACCTGCAAACCATTAGTCTAATATTTTATTTAATACAAAATACTTTCATCCAATTCAACGGTCTGCAAACAGCCGTACAATAATTTCACTATAGTACAGTCGACATTAATCATAAAACCATGTACATAACTAATTACAAAAATTACCGGCATCAGCGATGTATCGGGAATGGTAAGCAATGTTGGAGCAGGGAACCTCTCTAGCGAATATTCCTTTAGCTGATAGCTCTTTTACAAACATTTGCATTTCTTTCTCAGGCCCAGAAATAGTACTAGATTGTTGTCCATTACGACATGCTATTTCAATTTCTTGTGGGCAAATATTTTTAATCTATAAAAGATAAATAGTATATTTCATACTGAATTAAGTAAATAATTGAGGTTTTATCTTGCTTGGGTTACCTATATTCCCTTTGAGCTCTTATATCACTCATTTCATAAACTTCATAAATCTTCACATCGCACAGCTACGTATGTTATTGCATAATTTTTTAAATCGTTTTGGTTACATTTTGATATTGGTAGAACTATATTTTGGGTTCTATATGGTATGGGAAGTTTAAGCAAATCAATATAACTAGTATGCATTTAAAGTAACTACACACTTGTAGATAAATATCCATAAACGAAATTAAAAGAAGTTATTTTATCTCGCTTCTACATTCATTTTTAACTTTTAAAGAGATAGTAACAAAACATATTACTTGTTGAAATCCTAAACCGATGGCCGCCATGGAGCCTCGTATGAACGGCGTTTGAATAGAAACGAGCCCTCTATAATACGCTGCTAATATCATCTCTTCTGCCGTCAAACAACCGTCGGCGTATGCACATCCTAGTTCTCCGACACTATGTCCTGAATACAAAATTTGTTGCTTACTTAATACTAATTTTACAGTATAATTAATGATAATGTTAATGAAAAAATGAAGATATGTTCAAAAAAACATAGCTACCACTGAGAGATAAGATCTACTAAAAGTCATTACTATTAAGTCCTATGATGGAAGTAATTTCGCAGAACAATAAAGCTAGCTTTTTTTATTTATTTACGTGTGGAAATCCATCATGCACACGCCACCCTCTCAGGGGAGAGAGTGGGTAGTGTGAGACTCTTACTCACTAAAACCCCACGGTGTACTGGCCGCCCCTTTAGTTGGGGCGACATGGGACCATGCAGTGCTATCACCATTCCACCCCAGCGGCCAGCTCAGCGGAAGGTGTCGCCGGGCGTCGTTCTAAAAATTGGGGGCAAGCTGGATACACACCAGCCACCCCCTCCTCGTCAGCCGAACCTATACAATGGGGAGATGTGGTCCCCGGCCCATCCCCCCAGGTTCGGCGACGGAGGTGGAAGGTGACGGACAAAACGGCGCCCACTCCCATCGACTCTGTAATGGCGGAGAGAGTCACTCAGAGGATTCTCCTCGTGAACCCTCTCCGCCGCCTCCTTATGAGAGATGACTCATTTCCCACCGCCGCAGCCAGAGTATGATGCTGAGACTCCCACGCAGCACACTCCGAAAGAAGATGCTGCGCAGTATCCGTATCAGTCCCATACTCATTACATGCGGTGGTCGGCTCCCTGCGTGCTATCCGGTGCAGGTACTAACCGAAGCACCCGTGCCCGGTCAGCACCTGCACCAGTCTGAACGTCAGGGAGCCCCACTCCCTGTTTCACCATTCCGGCAGAACCGGGCTGACGGCGTCGATAATATATCTACCGTAACGCGCGTCCGCCAGATCCATCTCTCCATTATATCCTTTCGGACCCTTTCCCTCATTTTCTCAATTTTCCTGGGAGCTGGAGGCTACCCCCGATGTTTCTTAGCCTCTGTATAAAAGTATACGGCGAAAAGAACCTTCGCGTCCAGCTCCCAGGGAAAGGAGCCAGCGAGCATGAAGGCCACCGCCGAAGACACCGTCTTGTACCCTCGGATCGCCCTCTGCGCTCCGCGCAACGCTCGAACATTTGCGGCGCATAGGGCGTCCACCCACAACGGTACCCTGTAGGCGGCTATCGACCGCACGACTCCCATATATAGACGGCGCAGCCGGCAAGCTGATTTAACACAGAGCAAGCTACTATAGTATTTGCAATATTTGTTTGTGTATTAGCTCTCACACTAGTACATATAGCTTATTTCTAACTCTACTATGTCTGTTTGCCAATTCTTTTTTTTAATATTTATTATGAACAAGAGTTACAACTATGATGTCTGATGATGATTTATCATTACTTCTTGCCACTGAGTATAAAATGGTTTTCTATAATCGTGATATATTGAAAATCAAAGAAATTAAAATAATACAATACACCTCAAATAATCAATGCAACTCCAAGTAAATATCATTGCGCAACTGAGTAAGTTTGTTCACACATACACACATTAATGCACACGAGACATGCTAACTCATTTCGGAATTCCAGTGTTAGCAGTATACCGTTTATTGGATTCAGCTTAGACCATTTCCCTGTCAATTGATTATAGAGCTGTATTGATACCTTCAAGTCATGTATACATGTCGCTTTGATAGTACATATAATACAAATTATTGAATAAATAAATCGTGATTACCAATAATTTTATCAGGTGATAATCCCAAAGCTTGCAGAATATCAGTGAGTCCGATCTGAACAGCCGCTATGCCGACAAATGAGTGAAGGATGTTATCGAAAATGCTTTTATCCGGAGACAATAAAATTTTCAGAAGATCAACACCCTTCGGCTCCAGAATTCGATGGCATCTGAAAATAAAACGAATTAACTTTAAAATTCTCATTGCATATCCTGTCTAAATTTAAGCATCATAAAAGTTCATAAAACGTGCAAATAGTAAGTCATGATTGTTTTTTCCAACTTTTTCACTAATTGATAAATCTAAATTTTTTCATAAATGGGAAATACTAATTATTAAGTGCAATTCTTATTATTGCATCACAATTATATGAGGATTTATTGTAATTTGCAACATACAAACATTATGTTTTCTATTCACTTTAAGTAATTGTTAAATTAGATGGAACCGAGAGAGCTTTACAAAAGTACAGAAAAAAAGCGTGTCTTATAACTAATTCCCTTCCCCAGTAAAGACATGGCGCGATATTAGTATTTGCTACCATGAAATTATGATTTTCGTACTCGACGTACTTACGATGTGCTATTTATGCTTTCTTTTATCTGAGACGTCTTCAGTTTACAAATTTTTATTCAATTTTCTTATCATCTAATTACAGTATAATAAAAAGTAATACATATTTAAGCATGTTATCATTTCTTTGTTTTTGCTTGTTCATTTGCTTTTACTTTTGCTTTATATCAAACACTTAATCAGCTGTCAATAGTAAAATATAGGATTTTGTGTACACTCTGGTGAATTTTATTTACCTTTCAATAGCTGCTGCAAAGATGGGTATACGCATGAGTTGTGCCCCCATTCCAGGCCATTGGGAGCCCATACCGCTATACACGAACCAAAGCGGACGCTTCATTTCATCGAAGTACTCAACGCGCTCAGTCAAACTCACTGTCTTTTGATCCTTTGTATCTAGTAAAAAACGTTTTTCTATTATCGTTATTATATTATTTTATATTATTATCTATATATAAATATACAAGCGAAATACCACTGACTGACTCATCACGATTTCTCCGAAACTGTATGTCCTTTTGCGACATAGACGTTCACAAAGAACGGATTTTGGTTAAAACCAATCCTAAATACATTTTTCAGTTACAATTACATATTCTCCTATAGACTCCGACAATCCTTGATATTAGGCAACCGTTGTTATAGTAACCAATAATATTATACACGCGGCAATAAGTTTATTTTTTGGGATGTGCAAATAATGTTCGAATCGAGCCGAATCGAATAATGATGTTAAAAATTAATTTTGAATAGAAAATTCGAACTATTCCTATAGTTTTAAAATAAGGTAAAACTATTAAAGTAATAGTTATAAGAAAAATTACAACATTTTTTACAATTTTAATCATTCAAATTTAAAAAAATCTAAAAAACTATTACCACTATTAAACATCAAGATTGAAATGCCTTTGGAAAAGAACTTTAATTTACTATGTAATTCAATTCTACAATAATACACTCATATTAGTGAAAATATTTAATAAAAATACACTTTCTCAGTGAAATCTAAATAATTTTATATCGTTTCAATTTTGACAAAATTTTATATCTGAACTATTTAGTTTCAAAGAAATTTCAATATTTTGGTATAATACCATATTTTAACAGGTTTCTAGAATATTGTGCTCTTATTTTTTATTACATACATAAAAAAATCATACTTTTAAAATAATGTACGCGCAAAATTCGTTAACAAACTAAAAAGTTACAAACGTATAGCTTTTAGTATATTGGAATATTTTGTGTGGTCATTATTTATAAATTAAGAAAACGATTATAGTTCATAAAGAACAATGTCAGTGCCTTTAAAAAAAAGTTTTCAAATAAAAATAAGTGACATATAATTTCTTCAATTAGTAATTTTCACTTTTTCCCTCCACTTTTTGGTTAGAAATAGAGATACAGTATTTTTGAATGGACTTAATTGGTAGTGTCGACCGGTGTTTGAATAATCCAAATAATTCGAATTATTTGTATGTTCAATTCTGATTTCCAATCGTATTATTCGTATCAATTTGTTATCGATTAATTCGTTAATTTGAATATTCGCACACCCCTATTTATTTTGTGTTCATTGAATTAGTAAGTTTTTATTTAAAAATGTCATTTTAGGTCAGTATTATATCGGATTTTTGTTTTGGAATCTATAGTTATAATAAAAATGAAGTGTCTATACATAATATCAAAATACCTACTTTTTACTGACTGGATATGAAAGTGTACTTATAGTAATAATCTAATCTTAAAAATTTTTGTCAGTCTATCAGTCTGTGTGTTCCCGGTAATCTCCAATATGGCTGGACCGACTTTAACGGAAATTTTACTGGCAGTGACCTGAATTTGCAGGTTATGTTGTTTTAGGCCAGCTGTTATTCGTAACTTTGAATATCCGAAAGGGTAAAACCGATTTTTACAGGACAATCGCTGGCAGAAAGCTGACTTCATAACGAGTAACTTAGGTTATTTTAATTTAGACTAGCTGTTACTCACGATTTCTTCCATGTGAAATTTAGCAAAAGTATGTTCCTTACTGTAAACATATGCGTGAAGCGTGCACTGTACTGGACTCCAAAAATGAATATAATTTTAATTAATATATTTGTATGTAATTTTCTTAATTTGTCTATTGACCATTTGGCGGCCATTTTCTTTTATTTACCGCGCTCGCGTCTACATAACTCATTATCCATAGCTCCGGGAAGTTGGCTCCCCATTTTTCACGTAACGATTTCGAAATACGTAGAGGGCTTGCTCATTGATTTCCCATTTTTGCCCACCTTTCAATAATAAAAAAGTTATGAAGATTTAAATTACGTGAACCAGCGTCCGAAAAAACTTTAAAAATTGAAAATGAGAAGGTGGATTCTTGAAGTATGTCGTTTGCCCATCTTCTACTTTTTTGGCAAGCCAATTTGTAAGGCGCGTAAGGGGGTGGGAAAGAAAAATTGAGCGATCGAGAATTTTTGAATGATGCATTTGAATTTATATCTTTTGCCCACGTTTATCCATTTTTTACTTTTTTGCAAAAGTCAAATTCTAAGAGGTAAAAATTGGGGGAAAAAAATGTGAAGGGTCAAATATTTTTTAATGATGCGTTTAGATCTACTTGATTTGCCCACGTTTGCCCATCTTTTATATTTTGAAAAGCCTATTTCTAAGGGGTAAAAATTGGGGAAAAGAATACTTGAGGAGTGAAAATTTTGAAATGAAGCATTGGAATCTACTTCTTTTGCCCACGTCTACCCATCTTTTACTTTTTATAAAATTAATTTATAAGGGATAAACATTGAGAGGAAAATAAAAAGTGAGGGGCGAGACTTCATCATTATTCTTCGATTGTCCACCTTACTTATAGTAATATTTTAATTAGAATATGACGGTCTACACTCTAGCAATAATTAATTATACTGTACCTACATCACGATTGATTTTAGAAAACTGGGATTTAAAAATAATGACCATTCCCATATAAAAGGATATGACATTCCATACTCTAGCAATAATTGAATGTTTCGCATACCGCACGATGAATTTTAGAAAACTGGGACTTAATATGGCTCATTCCTATACAAACTCTCTCTGAACTCTCAACCTCCTCAAACTCTCAACTCTGTAACTGAGGGTGGGTAATCTCAAAAAAATGATGAATTCTCGACACCTCACTTTTTCTTTTCCCCCAATTTTTACCCCTTAGAAATTGACTATTGAAAAAAGTAAAAGATGGGTAAACGTGGGAAAAGGAAGTAAATTCAAATGCATAATTCCAAAATTCTCGATCCCTCAAATCCCCCCCTCCATTTTCACCTTTTCGAAATTGACTTTTCAAAAAATTAAAAGGTGGGCAAAAATGGGCAGTCGACCGGCAAACTCTCTACGAATTTTCAAATAGTTCGGCGAAAAATGGGGGCCAACTTCCCTGTGCTATTAACCATAGCAACGTATTAGTATATTGCGTCGAGTTCAATTCGCACTATTTTGATTCGTAAATATTAAAAACTGCTTACAGATAGATATAGAGTTTTATATTGTGATTTATATTAATACAAAAATTTAAGATTTCAATTCTTTCAGTATTTTTAATTAGAATAATAATCATCAATTCACTGTTTATAATTCAACTTTATAATTAATAGGTACCTATTTTGAAAATAGAAGACGTTTTATTTTAGTTATGTTAACAATATCTATATAACAACATCTTTAAGAGAAATTGTGTAACTTGAAATTTTCATTACTTTCTTATATAGTGTAAGTGAACACTGAGAGGATTCTATAGCAAGTTATAGTTCCAAATATGTTGTTATTGTTAAATCCCATCCGGAATACTGTTAGTATTTACATATTTAATGTACACGTTACATATCACAGTAGGTGGCGTCCGTGTCGTACCTAAAAATGTCTTCGAAAGAGCATTTCTGTAATTCTACCTCTTCTCACTATTTTATATTAACAATTTAAAAAATACGTGCGAAGTCGCGGGTGCCAGTTAGTCTTTATATATAATAAATACATAATCCACAAGGAACACACAAACTCAAAATTGTTAGAGCTTCATTTAGAAACATTTACTCGTATTACCCAAAATTATAAATCCCCTTTCCATATGTCCGGTAATCTTCGTCTCGTGTATATTATGCAGTAATGCTAACTCTTCAGCATCTATGGGACGTGACTTTAGGTCTTCTATGATTTTTTTTACAGCGGACTCCTGCCTTCCTGATACAGTAACTAATCGTGGAATACTTGAATGATAATTGTTTAGGTCCTGAAATATCGAATCAAATCTAGTTGAAAAACTAAAGCCATTCTATGCCAATCACAAAAATACTTCTCATAAAGCAAACCAAATATTAGTTATTATAATCTGTTTACTGTTTAGAAAACTGATGTTCTACGCCAGCAAAATTAAAATACTCATCATACAGAATGGCCCTTGAGGTAGTTACCTGCCTACAATTTCCTTGCCTCAGTTTTTAGGGGTATATTATGTGCACTTTCTTCCAAAGTATCTTAAATTATAACAGAATGTAACTATATTACTCTACTAGGCTATCTATGTCTCACTTATATAGACAGTCGAGAAAACACGGTTCTAATTCATTACGGCCTTTGCATGGTGGTGGGGCTTTTTCTAAGTCGACCTGGCTAGCACCACCCTCAAGTTAAAAATCTGTCGCCAAATACCTGTTGGTGTGTTCTGGCAGCTGCACTTGAGAGCCAGTCTCCCTCTAGGTTTAGCGTGACTACTATCTTACACCACATCATCATTTAACATCAGATGATATTGTGATCAAACGCTAACCTAGAAAGTATAAATAAATAAAAACACACTCACCTTAGAGAAGATGTCGAAGCCTATAGATTGTTGGGCGGATAAATTTTCAACTTGAGATTGGTAGTTAGTCTGACGATTTTAGGGATCTTATATGATCATTTAGTTTTATTATTCAACTAGTGACCCATCCTAACTTCACATGGGTACAATATGGGATTGTGGTCAAACCCTAACCTATATACTATAAAAAAAAAACGTTTTAGTGAATTCTGAAGCACAGCGATTCATAGTTACTTATGTTTATTAATATATGAATGCTTCTAGAACTACAACATTTCATAGATATTCATATTTCAGGGCAATATTTGCCTTTACCTTTAGCTAATACAATCATTAAATTAATTCCAAATTCACACGTATTAGCTGACCTTAGGTTTGTAGTGCCCATGCAAGAGCACGTGTGCATTGACGCCTGTAATTGACAAAGCATTTACTCCAACATACGTCCGTTGAAAAGTATGATGGTCTTTGACCACTTCTATACGTCCCTCACGCAGAGCAGCAACGTCTTGACGTGGTGTGGTTAAGTGAAGATTTCCAGCAAGTAATCCGGTCTCATATCCTAGTAGGACCTGTAATGGCAAAAATGGTTCCCATTAAAATTTCCTTATGGATAATGACACCATAATTGATAATAATAAAGTGTACAACAATTGTCAATACGACAAATAAAACAAAAAAGAGAATTCGTTTATTAAGGCTTTAAAAGTCGTTGTAGAAACTGGTTGCAGTTAAAGTTACAATCAGTCTCGAGCTTGTCAAATAAAAGGTCGCTGACAATGAAGAAATTAGAGTACTGAAGTTTTGCGTTTTGTTAAGGCGTTAACCGATTTCTGTGTATGAAATCATATCATAAAAATTTTGTTTGATAACAATGAAACTAACCTTTGTAATAGCTGATATTCCAGATGCAGCTTCCCCGTATCCTATATTAGATATCACACTTCCTACTGGTAGAGGAATATTTCTGTTCTTGCAAAAAACATTATCTATAGCTTCCAGCTCAGACTTATCCGCGTCTAATACAGCTATAAGTAAAATATTTTTGTTTAAATGCTAGTAAATATCTTATCAACTCGGTGCGAATAAGATAATATTTATAGCAATAATAAATTGTATACTTTATCGCCCTTTAACAGCACTAGCCACCTTTAGTTTCTGTGATTTTTTAATATAATAGTAACCTACCTGAACCGAACGCTTCGACATATTCTACATAACTTGGAGAAATTCGAACTTGTGAGTAAAAATCTTTCAAAAAGTCTGCTGTCTTCATTGGGTCTCGATAAAACCCATACCTAGGAGTTGTTTCTCCTTGTACTATTGCAGTGTACTCCGTTTTTACGTGTAATACTTCAGCATAGATCCTATTTGAAAAAATTACAAAATACTTATTAAATTGCAATTTAATGAGTAAGCAATTAAAAATTACAACTTTTGCTTACCTCAAAGCATCTTTAGCCTTCTGTAGAAACAAAACATTAATTGCTTCTGATTTAGCACAACCGTCGGCATTTTCATCGAATGATTTTGTTTTCCCATCTTTACACATTTGCATAATTCTATAATAAATGTTTTAGTTTTATTCATTTCTAAATAATTCATTAATTTGAATATATACACACGGATGTCGTAATTATTTCATTAAACATACAAGTCAAGAGAAATGTTATTGACTGAATTTAGAAAAAAAAAAGTGTGGATGTAATAGACGATAGCAATGTTACGAAACTTGGACAGAGACTGTAGTTTTGCATTAAATAATTGCCTTCTGAAATCTAATTGATTACACTTTAAATAAATTTGCTTTAAATTAAAAAACTTAATATAATTACCTGGAATAGTGTACGGAAGATTGCGGATGGAGACATAAATTAGCACCTGCAGCAATAGCAACTTCGCATTCGCCTCGACTGATAGCTAAATAAGCTTGTTCCAACGCAGATATTGAACTACAGCATGCTTCATCAATCGACAATGATGGACCTTTCGCGTTCAACCAATAAGAGATGCGGTTGGCCATCATTGATTTATTGCAACTGTTAACAAAAGTATTATTTATAATTTTGATGATTCACGATTAAAGAGTAAAGTCTGTCACTTGACGAATTCCTCAGGAACCAATATAAGGACCTTTACTACACGTTGTACACCGTGTCAATATTACCCACTGTTTGCTTGATTGTAAATACCATATGTATACAAATAGTATACAATTAAACATGTCATTTAAGTACGAACTTGCAACATCAGTTCATAAAATTAATAAGGACCATAATACAGTAATATCCTAATCGGAGCAATACATTCTTAAATTCTACTAAATCCAAATACATGGTTTTAGGAAACAAGATCCAAATGAATCTATCTTTTCTCTGATAGGGTAGATATAACTCGTAATTTGGGATTACTCATAGACTCGGAACTTCATTTTGAATTGCACATTAATAACGTAAAACGATTAAAAGTATTGTATCGATTTAAACAGTATTTTAATATCATGTTAATAAAGACAATTTTCAAAAGTCTAGTTCACCCTAGACTTAATTACTGTAACACAATATGTGGCCTTTACTTACTATCGAGAAATGATCGTTCTATTCAGCGTCTGCAGAATGTTTGTACCAGATTTTGTTTTATTGCCCACCGCCGTGGTCACATTACACGATTTTTGAATAATGCAAATGTTTTATAAATGATAGCAAAACGTAAATTGCATATGGCTACGCTTTATTGGGCTGATCAAAACAAAAAACCCTAAATATCTGTATCATAAGCTAGTGTGGAGACAAGATAAGAGACACTCTAAACTGCAACAGTTCGTACACATCTGTAGACGCTTGGCGAGAGAGTTGGATCTTATGGATGATAGCTAGCCGATCTGGCATTTAGAAAATGGTCTACAATTATAGTACAGTTTCATCACGATGTTGCCTTTTACCGGAAGCTCAGGTTTAATGTTCAAGGACACTAACATTGAACAATCATCGCTTCAACCTACTTCATACAGCGACAAAGAGTTATGAGCCTCTGATCTAAAAGCAAAAAAAGAGCTTGTCTTAATTTATAGATGATTCTTAAAGAAAACAATAATGTCAAGTAATTTGTTCTATTACCCGGCAATACCGAATCCAGTTCTTGAACCTGCAACGTAAAAACACGCTTTTTCAGTTTCCGAGAAGCACGTTCCAACATAAACACCAACTTTCTTCCCAGAAAGATGCTCCGGACTTACACCTACAATTGTAGTTTCTCTTCAATCTTTCTATATGTAAATACAATGACAGAGGTCTGCAGCATGCGAAAATATGTATGTCAATGTCATCATTGAATAATAAAGTTATTATATCTAAAATACTACTATTTTTATAAGCACTACAAAAGACGAAAGAAATTTTGTAAGCAAAGTATATTTTTCTTGCAATTTTTGTTATGTATTTTCCTCTGTACATAAAATATACCATTAAGGTAATCAACGACGCCGGCAGAGACGCTGGTATGAACTAGCACTTATAATAAGAAAGTAAAGAGATGAAAAATGTACATTATAAGTTATTTGAAAACAAAAAAACTCTAGGTTTTTTTTAATTTTTTGTTGTCTGTACAAAAGTGCATCACGCCTAAACTACTAAACCAATGTTCAAGGAATTTGTTATGGCTCCCCTTACTCCCTAAGCGCTCCCCTTAGTAGTCCGGTGAAACTGTGAATGCATAATGCTGGCAGTGTAGGTCAGTTCAAAAAAAAAGGAATTTGTTATGGGCATAATTTATACACTGTTGTAACATACATAATACCTACTTTTTAAAATTCGATAGCAAGCGACTTGTTTATTAAGTTTCAATCAGATTTTTTTTAGGCTAAAAGCAGGGTGGATGAATTGGCGAAAGGTATCTGGACCCACGAATGCCGTTGAAACTCAAGGGAAAGGTGTATAAAACTATAATAAGACCAGCCGTGTTATATGGATCCGAGTGCTGGGTTACGAAAGAGACGGATGAGAAAAGATGACATGTGGCAGAAATGCGAATGTTAAGATGGATATGTGGTGTAACAAGAATGGATAAGATTAAGAATGAGTATATCAGAGGAAGTTTGAAAATAGCACCAGTGGCAGAGAAGTTGAGAAGTAATAGGTTAGCATGGTACGGGCATATTATGAGCGGAGATGAAAGTCATGTAACAAGAAAAGTTTTGAGTTTGAATGTGGATGCATATAGGAGTAGAGGAAGACCGAAAAAGGTGTGGATGGACGGTGTGAAAAATGATATGTGTATAAAAGGTGTCAATACTGAGATGACATCTGACAGAGGAGAGAGGAAAAGGAAAACATGTTGTGCCGACCCTACTTAGGTGGGATAAGGGTAAGATGATGCTGATTCAGATTTTAAACGAGCTGCATGTCAATCATATAAAATAAGAAAGTGCCTAAGGCACGGCTAAGAGTTGTTTTGAGTACAAAGTCATCTTACGACACACACACACATATATGTACAATTATAATTTCACTGAGTGTAAAACACGACCTGGTGCTAACCATAGCACCTGTTTTCGGAAAACAAAGTCGCTCATAAATCAAATTAAATTATATATTCTTAAATTAATTTTATATTGTTATTGTATTTTTATATTTTAAATTTTAATTCCTGTGTATCTCGGTAATTTTTCAATGACTGCCTTATATAAACCAAAATATCATGAGAATGGAATAGCGAGAACAGCTAGTAAATATTATGCAACAAAATCGTCTTTAGTGTCTGTTTGTGTGTTCCCTTAATTCTTCTCAACTACGCAACGGATTTTGATACGATTTTCATTATAGTGTAGAGAATACATAGATTATTTATAGCTAATAATTAAATTGATTGCAACATATAAAGTTACACTAATATCAGAATAACTGTAAATAAATGAAAGCGTTATTGCACTTTTTAGTTAGTACACTAGCGAGCTTACAACCATAAGACATTTTCCAGCTATGCATTGTAAAGAAAAAGAAATATAAAAAATAAATAAATAAATATAAAAATGAGCTCAGCACTCTGGTTGTAGCTAAAATACAAATACATATATAATGTATTAAATAAATAAATTAAATGAATACATACACAACGTAAACATACAAATATACAATAAATATACATAGTGAGAAAGAAGTTAAGAGGTTTCTTTACCCGCATCGTACATAGCTTGATAAGCTTGTTCCAGAACTTTACGCCCCATAGCATCCATATTGTTGCCAAGACGATAATGCACTTTGAAGAATTGAGCATCGAAACGTTCCAAATTCTGAACTTTCCCTGTAAACTCTACCACCTCTGGATGTTGGAATTTCCAGCGTGAATTTTTGTCCGACACTGGATTTATCTGGATACAGAAGCTTATGTAAAATAATATATACGTACTAGTGCTCGTCTACTGATCGGAAGTCGGTCAAATTTATTAATGGAAAAATAAAAAAATAAATAAGAAACTTCGGCTGAGAAACGGAGAAGGGAGATGTTTTTAGCTGTTTTTCCTCTGCTCATAAATATAAAGACACTGAGAAGACAGTCCTTTCGAGACCCAATCAAGTCTAAACTACTGAATGTATCACTATAGTACTATAACCATTCCATGTAGAATTTGTCGTAGATGGTTATAGACTACATAGTTTCTGGATTCAATTGGCATGATGACTGATTTTCAATTACTGTTCTATAATATTCTAGAATATATACTATTTCCAAAAAACAATACTTTTGGAGAAAACAAAGAAATTTAAAATGCGTGCCAAAACGCTTGCCCGTGTCATGGCGTCTGTTTATGACGTCATGATATTGACAATATAAACAGCGAGCACATAACGAGTGAACTACAGAGTACTTTATGTCATAGATTAGAACTTAACGTGAACAAAGCAACAAATCAGTTATTTTGCGTTATAAATATGAATGATAAAGTGTATAATATACTCGTATATAATAAAAATATCAACAGCCCTAGTACAAAGTGACGTTTGCAGAAGCGTGACGTAATTCACTCTGATTGGTGTTCAACATAAGATGGACGATTGCTGTATTTTATAGTTTTATTTTATTAAATAAATTATCAATCTCAACTTAAAATCCTAACCTATTCATACGGTTCTATGGGATAAACAGATTATTTTTGTAATTCGTGATTACTGTCATCATGCCAATTGACGCTTTGTCATTTTGTAACGCCCAATGAAGTAGGCGGGAGTCATAGCTGACTCCCTACTGAATTGTAATTTTATATTGTTCTCGCTAAATTTTATGACCGCTCTTAACACAATTGCGTACAACACAAATTTAGGTGTTAATACATATTAAATGAAAATTTTAGAATCCTATATTTTAACTTTCTTTTGTTTAAAATTCTTGACTATATGACGTGCTAGTTCGAACTTACGGCTATTTTCGGACCGGCCAAAAATAATATTGCGGACTATACATTGTATTGAATGACGTAATAAAAGTAAATACAATCAACGACGAAAGTGAGAGAGAAAATAAATTCATAATTGCTTAGTAGTTAGCGTGTTCGAACACTGTACCCATGGACGTAAATTCGGATACGACAGTGTGCAAGAGCTTTTGGTGAAGGAAAGATATCGTCATGAAATCATAGTATGCTAGTAGGGTTTTTTCTAATATCCCTCTAGCAAGCTATATAGCATGCTCAAGTTGAAAATCCGTCATCAAATTGCAACAGTTTATACTGAGCAATACAATTCAAAGCATCGTTACAACATTAGTAGCAATGAAGACTAAAGATCGTTGCGAAACCACAGCATGATGGTAAGATTTTTCTAAGCCCATCTCACTAGTTACCACCCGTAAGTTAAAAATATGTTGCTAAGCATTTGCAGGTGTATTCCGGTAGCTGCACTTGATAGCCAGTCCCTAGGATTAGCATTTACTATCTTAGACCATATTATCATTTAACGTTCGGTGAGATTGTGGACAAACGATAAAAACTTTAAAGTATAAAAGGTACGTAGATACAAATAAAAGGACTGTTGATAAATAAATATATATATAACAATACCTTGTTGTAAAGAATATGTGAAAGTTCCTTTACGGAATTGGATTGTGGATACAGGCCCGACATTCCAGATATGACAACTCTCTCGCCCTCCAGTGTCATAGACTTCTTGTCTTCATGGTTCGAATGCCCTTGAGGTACCGAAGACATGGTTTTTTTTCTTAATAAACTAAATATGAAAAAGAAAAATAATTGCATTAACATACTATGTTTTAAATTCATTAGGGATATCGATAAGTTTACTTTTTCTTACAAAATGACATATTTTAATGAAAAATAACTACTACCTGTCCCCGCTTCGCAAACTCTTTCGAAAGTAACGAAGAAAATTATATTTCCTTTAGTGTTTGCCTATCTGATGAAATACAATGGCAACAGTACGTCGATTTATCAACTTTGTCGATATTTTGGAATATCTTTCTCTCTTCCATCTCATTCACTCATGCTCTTTTTTAAACGCAGATTTTTTAACAAAACAAAGAAAATTACTCTGGCATGTATGATATGGGAAGGGATTGCACTAATATTATTGATTGTGGACGCAAGAAGCGAGAAATATGACCAATAGAGATTTATAAATAGGGGAAAATCAACTGTTACCAATTTTAACTAATAAACTACAGCTCACACTAAACAAAAAAAAAGGAAATCGGTAGACTAACATGGTAGAGAGTCTATTGAATACTGGACTGAGCTGTTTTTATATACAGATACGGCTTATACATCAGAATAACATAATACATTGGCCAAAATATCAAAGGTATCAAGTAAGTTTGGAAAAATACTGTGAAGGCATCCAGGTGTACGCTGCATAAACCGATATAAATCAAATGAAGATAGTGTATGGTGTCATAATTTACAACGATACAACCGCAGACTAAGTCGCGGGCTGCTGCTAGTAGGCTATATGTCCGACATGCGTAAATAGCCCTTAATTAACTTAGGATCACATATACACAATAATTATAAATTAAAAGAACCGACCGCACAGCTCGAACTAAAGTAACTAGAGTCTTGAACTGCATGCGAATTCTTTTTACACTGTAGGTGAGTACTGTGGAAGGATTTTTAGAAATTCAATTCCTAAAGTGGTGCAAAAGGACATGAAAGTTTATACGAAAATCATCATTTTTGTTCGTCAGTCAGCCAGCCCGTCAGTTTCTTATATGTATAATATATACAGAATAAAGAGTAGAAAATAATGACTGCATAGAAAAAGCAAGGGTAACCGTGAGCAATTGCTAGTTAGATTATAAAATTTAGGATAGTAAAAAACGATTAAAAATAGCAAACAGTACCTACATACCCGACTGTGGAAATAAAACTGTACATAGAATGTAATTCTTAAAAACCAATTAATAATTACAGACATGACTTCTTACAAACTAACAAACTATAGAAGTTTATCTTATAATAATAAAAATTTAGATTTTCATACCTTCCTAATGTATTAATGTAGTAATGCAAGGTAAAGCCAACGCCGATTGCAACTGAAAATTGCAAGGTTCTGTTGTAAATATGCCTCAATATATAATATACTTATTAACATAAGATTAAAGAGCACATTACTTTGTAGGTATAATTTAATGGAAAAATAGTGCTGTCCTCGTATTTTCGTTTTATCAAAAGAATATATTTATAACAGAAATTCCTGAGTTATTATGACTAGTAGTCGTCCAGTGCTCAAATCCAACCATGATTAATTGATTTTTTTAATTTCAACATTATCGTTGTATATTATCAAAAAAGGAAATAGTACCAGAGAAGTACCTACACCTTATCCGTTGCATGCACAGTCAAGCCAAAATATATGTTTAGTCTGAGGCTGGAGTTAAATTACTTAACATTTAGTATTCACACTTACTGAAACGACATCTGACAGGGGAGACTGGAAGAAGAAAACATGTTGTGTCGATTCTACTTAGTTAGGATAAGGGTAAGAAGATGATGATTTTTCGTCATTTGTCAATTTGTACAAATACGTCTTTTGTGCATTAATATTTATTTTATTAGAATACGTATAATCGATGGTTAAAAGTAGCTGCTTCCAACTATTTTATTAATAGCACTGAAGCCCATCAGTAGCTACTAAACAAAAAAATTAAGAAAATCGGTTTTAGAAACAAAAGAAGAACTTAACTGTTTTGTCCTCCTCTTCGAGTGATGTCTTCACAAACAGAGGAGAGACAGCTACCGCAAGCCGCGTGTCCTTCTCTCCGCATCATCATCGTTAACAAATGACAACTAATAATTTCTACGATTCAACACCTTTTTTTACATAGGCAAATCCTTGATGGATACCCACTTATTTCATCGGGCAACTAAGGGTGGGTTTTGTCCGGTTCGTACGGACCCATAGTGCCTTCTAATACTCTGGGCCGGGGAGCACGAACATGAACAAAGCACTGCGTCTGCATCCTCGACTGGTATCGGCCCCTCATCAGTGGTCTCATCTGCAGTTTGAGGGGTGGATATGGTAGATACCTAAGGGAAGGAGCAGATGTTGTACCTCCTGGACGAACTGAGGGAGTTGTGACAGCATAGTGTGCCTACACCACATAAGCCTGTGCATTAAACTGCCCGCGTCCATTGCCCATATGCCCTCTTTATGGCTGCATGGTTCACACGATCCTCAGATACAACTTCCGGCAAACTGAATCTGACCCCTCAGGTTGGGTAGTAGGCGGGTTAACGTCTCCGTTGGACCCATTAAACGGAGAGCTAGTTACCGGAAGTTTGTCTGCGAAGGTCCATCGATTGTCGAGGATGAGGCCAAGATATTATTGTCTGGACAGCGATGGAAATGCCTCCCATAGTAATAAGCGTTCCCCGAGTTCGCGAAGAAGAGCGCTTCGGATTTATGCAGCAACACAAGCGTCGAACAAACTAAGCGCCATGCCACCCCGGCAACAGGACCCAGCGCGAACGCTCTGGCCACGACGACAGCCCGGTCAAGCTGCCTACCCATTTACGGAACCAATGTGCAATAAAAGGTCAGGTCCCCAGCCCCTTCCCTCATTGTTCCGTATTGGCAGTCTATGGCTCGCTCCCTCCATCCGCCATCAGTTATAAGTTTTTAACGTGGTTTTCTCCCACGGTAACTTTTTAAGGAGATTTTCTCTCTCCACTCTCTGATGGCCGTCCGAAGCAGGCTCATCCCTACCCCCTCTCCTGTCACTTCTGATAAGCAGAGGGGTACTGCGAGGAGCGGCGTCTGCCGTAGTATACGCCCAAACCCGGTTCTGGAACAGAACCCCAGGAGTGCTTATCGGCTCTGCAGCCTAGATCCGCAGTGTTCCGCTACCAGAGTCACCGCGTGTTGGATGTGGCTTTTCACCACGCACTGACGGTCTTAGGAGGCAGTACCTCGTTCCCACTTGACCCTTGGCGATGCGACTAGCTAGCACGAGTGTGTCGTCAGTGTACTACGCTGACGCCTCGGAGGAGCGCACCCGGCAACACCCAATCGTATTCGATTTTCCAGAGGAAGCGGCCGAGAACACCTCTGTGGTACACATGATACGACGGCTCGCCGAATGATACGATCCTGAATTGGGAATATTTTAAGTATGGTGAATGTATGTGCAAGACTTTAATTTTTGTACATTTAAAATTAAGCCGATTTTTTTTTCGAACTGACCTACACTGCCAGCTAATAATGCCTTTACAGTTTCACCGGACTACTAAGGGGAGCGCTTATGGCACTCACCCGATAAAAATTAAGCCGACATCGTGTGCCCATTTATATAGTAAGTCGAAGTTATGCTGCATTTGCGCTTGTGCTAGCTCAACATTCTGGTGCGCTATAGAAAGTAAAAGATGGGCAGACGAAGTAGATTCAAATGCATTATTTTAATATTCTCGCCCCCTCACTTTTAATTTTCCCCCCAGTTTTTACCCCTTACAATTTGACTATTCAAAAAAGTAAAAGATGGGTAAACGTGGGCAAAAGAGGTAGATTCATATGCATAATTAAAAATTCTCGATCCCTCAAGTTTTTTCTCCTCATTTTCACCCTGTACAAATTGACTTTTCAAAAAAATAAAAGATGGGCAATCATGGGCAAACGACATAGATTCAAATGCATTATTCCAAAATTCTCCATCCCCCAATTTTACTTTTTCCCCCTTTTGCGCCTCTTACAAATCGACTTGCCAAAAAATGTAAAAGGTGGGCAAACCACAAATTTCAAGAATCCACCTAGACATTTTCAGTTAATGAAAGTTTTCGGACGCTGGCCCACGCATTTTAAATCTATCATAACTTTTTTAAGAGCTAGGAAAAAAAAAATTTCAAGGTGGGCAAAAGTGGGCAATCGATGGGCAATCCTTCCACGAATTTTCAAATTGTTACGCGAAAAATGGGGTGCCAACTTCACGGAGCTTAATTACACCACCACCCTTACTACACTCACGTAGCTCGATATGCGTGTCATATTTCATATTTCTCTTGCTCGAATAGACTCATAATGTCTTCACATATATTTACCTCGGTGCCTACTATTACGTCTACTATGCTGGAACTGTTGGGTACATGTATTCTAGCTGATCGACATTTTAGCATAGATCTGATGTTAACATGAAAGTAAGTAGAAAGTTCTGTGTATTAGGTAATTCGTTGGCAAAGTCATTTCATGTTTTGTAATTTTATTCAATAATTAATGGTACATCTGTAGACAATTGTTGTATAAATTATTAGCTCAACGCTATTAGCCGTTCAATATCTTTATTCTATATAATATAGTATATTTTTTCCTCTTTTTCAGTTATTCGAGCCATGATCATACCTTTTATACTCCAAACATATGTGTATAAATCCTTGTTTTTAATCGCTTTTTTTGTTATATTCACCTGACATCCAGGCTTGCATGACGGCGGCTTCTAAAAGCAACTCGTGTTCAAGTAACGACCAACGTGGACCGTCTGGTACGGGGTTGTACGGGCTGGTACGGGCTGGTAGGATCAAGGTTTGAGTGGAGACGTCGAATCAAATATATCGGTAGTTTGACAGCGTTTTTACCTCTTCTAGGACTCATCAGATCAGAACATGGCATACTAGAGCAGGACTAGTGAACGACAGGTCCACTATTGAACCGCTCTACTATCGTACGCAGGTGTTTAGATATCCTCGATTGACTACGTGTAGGCCCATTTACAGTACACACTCTTCCAAAATCTCACTCTTTGCGTCCCAGGCCGGGAATCCCCAAGCCATTGACTTGGTATTGAAGTCACCGAGAATGAAAACAGGGTGGGAGTGACTATGGCTAACGATACTACTTACCTCCCCGAGGACATTCTCCATTTTGGCGAGACTTCTGGTAGGACCCACCCTATAAGAAGCCGGCGACCGTCGCCAAGTTTCTTGGCCGCGTCTAACAGACACGAGAACACAGAAGTCTATAGCACCCCTTCAGGACGACAGACGTCGTTTGTTTTGATCTGGTATGGTAGACATTAGGCAACATCGGCGACAGCAGCTACTACATCTTCCGGCGTCAGGAACTCATCTAGGTCTTTATTCTGTCGGTAACAACCACATCTCTTATTTTAGCTGCTGGTGACATCAGGGGTTTTAAATAGGTAAGCCCCGGTCACTGCTGTACATCAACGGATGCCATATCAGTTATTTTGACATCCGATTAAATTTTATTGAGAACCTCCGAATAGGCGATGCCCGTTTCGTGTGTCCCCGGTTCCAATGTCACTGCAGTAGTTTTGGAGGACAAATTAGCGGGTTTTCTCATTTTTGGAGGCCTCACTCTTCTTGTTTTTCTTTTTCTTCGCCTGCTTTGCATGCTTTCTATTCCTTCTTACGAGCACCCACTCTGCCTCAGTGAGTTTGTGTGCGAAAGGCCGTTTTGTTGCTGGTACTACGGAGGTAGAAGCTGGGATGGGTGCTCTTTCCAATGATTCTTGGTCAGCTTTTTTGCCACCCTTCCTTTCCTTCGATCGTTGAGAAGTAACACCCTCAGATAACTCTGTCTTCGGCCACAGTCTCTTCTTAGAATGAAGCCACTCTTGGAGAGCATTCAGATGGGCATTTGCCATGTTACCTACAGCGTGTGACATGGTTTGCATTGCCTGCTCCGTTACCGCTGTAGAAAGTAACACCATACTTCCCGAATTCTTTGACTGCTGCTGTGGCAAGCTCCTGAAAATAATCCTGTCAACGGTGTGATTTATGAGCAACCCTGAGAATAATATCAAAGTTGCCTAGTATCCACTTATTGAGGTCAATAGCGAGCTGCTGTTCAGACCGCGAAAAGTTAATCTTTCTGGTAACTCGCTCTAACTTAACTCTGGACGCTACTTTTTCAATCTCCTTTTCAGGTAGGAGATACTCATCATCCTTATTTAAGTGGACACACGCGGCCTTAGCTGCTGCTAAGCCCATGTACTCTCTGATTGTATAGGGGCATCCTCGAACCTTCTTAGACACACTAGGGTAAGGTCTTTCCATCGCTACGATTCAACTCCTACCGCAAGCCACATAGTGTTCGCTGCATCCTCATCATCACCAGAGAATAACCACCAACAACTTTATTTCAACCAAAGACCAATAAATATCTTCCGGCAACTGCATTAATTACCAGGTCCCCTTAGCTTGTTGACCATGTAAATCTACATCGTCCAAACTTATAAAGTAAAGAGGCATCCAAAAAACGTAATTGTTACAGTATAGTGTATCACTAAATTCAAGTATTATTAGCAAGATATAAAATTGACCTTAAGGGCAGTGATGCATGCGCAATGGCCGGTATTAATAACTATTCCTCATTAAAATAAGAACTTCAATTATGGCATACAATGTAAACTCTTAATTCATATTCACAGTGTCGAGAGGTCAACAAATATGAATAATGCTTGTACATATTAAACGTAGTAATTGCAACATACAATTAACTAAATGTATAGATAACGTTGTTGAATTATTTTTTTCCTATATATCTACTGTCAAGGAAAAATGGTAATGATTTTACTATCTGTATTCAAAAAATACATTGGTCTCGAACACTAAAGATTTACGTGGTACATTCTAAAATTATTTCCAGACATCACAAACAATCTCATTGTAATAAATAAAGCAGCGTGGAGACTCATCAATGACTAGGAAATAACACCCAAACTGAAACCTTACCGTAAGCAAGTTCTAAAAATAGAACGCTGTGAAGCTACACTGTTTCTAAACGTTGTATTATGATTTCTAATACTGACTTAACAAAAATAATAATCAGGAACAAAGTAAAATATCGTTTGGCTACTTGTTTTTTCCTAACCAAAGTATCTGACACTATGTCACAGGAATAAAGAACGTCACAAGAAAAAAAAATCATATGTATCAGTAGCTTTAATTATTTGAAATCTATTATAAAATATTTTAATTTTGCCATCTGCAAACCAAATAATAATATACTAACAACCCGAATTCATTGCATATACGTAGAAAGTTTAGGTCCACTCTCGCATTGGGTATATATATTTTTCTACCTAGTAGATAATCATTTACGTTGGCACCGACTTCAGATATATTATTAGGTAGTCATTGTCTGGCTCCTCCCACCTCCGTAGCTGGACCTGGGGAGATGGGTCAGAGAGCTCATCTCCTCATTGCACAAAGTCCGGCTGATGAGGGGAGGTAGCTAGTAGTGTACCCAGTCTACCTCCCTATAAGGACGGAGCCCGGCGACCACATTCCGCAACCAAAAGCGGCGGCCGTGGGGCACCGTGGGGCTTTAGTCCGTGCGAGTCGTACATAACCCACTTAAAAGGTGTAAGATAGCGAGTATAATTTATGATATGAGTCGTTCAGAGTTCCTCAGGGTATCTATTCTAGGTGTAGCTATTTATAAATTTCTTTTCTGGTTGTGTGTAACTGTCAGGATAAGGTTTCTGTGAAATAAAATGTTTTATTTGTTTTTTTTTTTATATAACGAAGTGAGTAAGTGAGATAGAATACAGTAGGAAGATTATCAAAAATATTGACAGATTAACATTCAGTTGCTGTATTACCTTTTTATTTTATTACATGGCCGTACTGTTAAGGGTAAAATTTGGTCTCGTTTTTTTCATTAGTCACATGTGCGAAGCCGTATCGAGGATTATGATAACAGTTTATCAACGAGTTTCCTGGTGCATTATATCGAAACGCGCAACTTTAAACAAAAAATTCACTATCAATGACTTCTCATACCGCTTCAACAGACTGAAGCTTCAATTCGGACAGTGGCATAAGATTGATACCAAAAAGAGTACTGATATTATAAAACTAGATTAATATTTATTAATTTGTAGCCTGTATATTTCATTGATATCTATACCAAAAGCTATTGAGCACAAATATTATGTTACAGCGAAACTTTTTTAGAATGCCTCAAATTTTTTCGTTAATGTATTACAGCCGTCTGCGGAGTGGAGATAAAAGTAAAAGGCGCTCGTCAGAGCAGCCAAGGCCAATACGGTGGCACACATGGCTTGATTCAAAACAATTCAATTATTTAAATGAATATTGTGTTCAGTTTTTAAAATTAATCTTCAGAAAATTGTCAGTTAAATACCTACGATACGAAAAAAAGTTTCACTTGCAAAGTGATTTCATATTATTATCTTCTGTATCCCGTAGTCAAGCATATAATACAAATTGTTGTATTTTTGTGTCTGATTTTTATATGAGACAGCTTGACAAAATTTTAGGAAATTTTATACATAGAAGTTTATGTAATTCGATATTTATACAATTAAAAAACAAAACGTACAAAAACCAGAAAAATGTTGTATTTATAGGAATATAATTCATATATATAGAAAACACAGCAGACTTGTTTACTTCCAGACTCTTACAATGTTTGATTCTAAAACATAAATCTGACCACACAGAAGTGATTTATAATGTATTCGAGCAGATGACGACATAAGGTAATTAAATAAATGTAGTAATATAATGAAACAAAGATTTATAAAAAAACCAAGTTTATTTCTCACCGTTCCTTAAAAAATGTAAAAAAATAGAAACAAAAATCCATAGAAAGTTATATATCGGTTTTGAAAATTAACGACATATAAGTATTGGCGTCAATTACGTAAGTTTCACAAAGGTTTTTATGTTCAAAGGCTTGTAATACATCTTCACTTAAGTACTTATTGATAATTGCACTACAAAGTAGGTCTTCAGTAGCATAATGTAGAGGTGCGGTGAGGTTGTGAATCGCTACTGTCTGAAGAGAGCATGCAGAAATCGAATCCGAAAATAATGGAGCATTCATCGCAGAACGCAGCAGTACAAGTTTTGAACGCAACGGTTTAACTGTAGCATCATAACACTTCACTTGTTTAATCTTCGCAAATGCTGCTTCTATCAACCCGCGTGCATACTGCGCCGAGTGGGAGACACGTCCTAAAAGAGTTCGCACGCAAGCATTTATCTTGTCATGCCATGAAGAAACGTTGGTCAATACTTTTTCCACTCTTCTCGTATCTCCATCTGCCATTATTCTAAACATATGCTTTATAATAGCATTCTGTAACTCTTCGTCTGTTTTAAACTCGCTCAGCTGTTCTTCAAGAACTAATTTTATTTCATCTGGGCCGTTTCCAAGGCAGAAAACTGTACCTTGTAAGCCTGAAAAACCATAAAGTAAATGGTTTGTCATAATTGTACCAATAGAATAGTAGAATGAATAAAGATCCCATTGTTTACCTTGCTTTTCAAGATTTGCTGCTATTTCCAATGCTACAAGGACTCCGACTTCATAGCCCAAAAGATAGAAGTTATTTTAAAGACGATCTTTTTCAGAAGTATCTGCAATAAGCCAATCAAAATTGTTCTATAAAATCTCATTTTCAATTGCAGTAGAATTTCAGGCACATGTTAAACGACACGTTTGTGAAATAATTTAATGTTTATGCCGGATACTATTCAAGCAATCTTGATAGGGAGTGACTTTCATTCGTAATTCTTTTAACATTAGCAAAGATATCTATGGACAAATTAGAATAAATCAAGTCCATAACCTAACTTATTTTGTATATCAATAGATCCTTTTCAAAATTTTTTATAACTTTAAATCGTAAAAGAAGTTGATTATTTCGTTGTAAATTATATTAACTTAAAGAAACAATTAAAACAATGAGCATTATCTTATTAGTATTTGGTTTTATATTAAAATACCTGAGTATATCTATCAGCTAATTCCTGTATTGTTTCATGCGGCTTGTCCAGTCCAGGTTGTAACACAAAGGCATGTATTTTTAGGCGCTCGCAGAGAGTGCAAAAGCGTTTATAATGTCCTTCTAAACCAGGAATTATACATAAGTATGGTTGGGTTCCATCAAATTCATCTTCTCTCTAGAAATTTGATAAATTTATGGTTGATTATAGATATACAATAACTTTATTGCAATATGTACGTGTGGTTACCGTTGTTTTACTGTCGGTCAATGTAGTCATCGAGACCATTTCTGTAGTAGCAAGTAATTCATCTGGATCCACGTAAGAATAAAATATGTCCAATCCTTTCACGTTTTTATAGATACTTTCTGTTAGCACTTTTTCTAAGTCCCTTATACTAAAAAAAGATTGTTTTTATAATTTTAAAACATTCACATGATATGAATAAACTAGCTGTATACTAACTTTTGAACGGTCAGAGATTGTACGTAACTTCCATCATATGATACGTTATGCGTATTGCGCAAGAATTGAGTAACTCTCTGTGCTTTTGCATCATCAATGCCAAATTCTTTCAATGTACACTCGGAGCGTTCTTCCTGTATACGGACATCTAAAATGATATAAAAAATATTGTTAAATAAACAGTTGTGTCGTTCGTGTACATAGTAATTTTATAAATATAAACAATAATTAAAAACGATGAACAATGTATTATTATGATATTAGATTTCAAATAATATATTCTTGTATGTGAGTTAATTGTAAATTACTTTGGAATTGTGTACTAATAATGGAGTTCTTATGATAAATAATTTTTCTCACCAGCCACAGTTCCTATTTGATCGATAAGTGATATATGACATTCTGGAAGATGTTTCGCTGCTAGAATCAAGTTCTTCGTGTTCACTGAACTCTCTATAGTGTCAATTATCCCACGTGCGCTGGTCGTACTTGTTTGCACCAGGTCGTTATCAGTTACCTGTTCAAAATTGTTATACATATTGAGTATGTATATGATTTGAAAATCACTAATTCCCTTATTACATTAATTTTGTAATCGATTTCTGTTATATTATGAATAGTTCTATATACAGAGTGATATAGTATATATATATTACTAGCGGCCCGTTCTGGCTTCGCACGGGTATAAAATATATAGCCTATGTCATTCACTAAAAAAATGATTAAAATCGATCCATTAGTTTTGATTTATTCATTACTGCCCGTGGCCCGCACACATTATTTTGATAAATCCCGCAGTGCTCAGCCTGCGTTTGTTGCAATGTAAGCGGAAAAAATGTAATGATTTACGACATCATATTAGAAACCTCAAAAATAACAGTATTTCTCCACTATTTAATGGATGTTATTATACATATAAACCTTCCTCTTCAATCACTATATCTATTAAAAAAACCGAATCAAAATCCGTTACGTAGTTTTAAAGATTTAAGCATACATAGGGACAGAGAAAGCGACTTTGTTTTATACTATGTAGTGATTTGTATTATATTATCACATCATATTTAAAAATTTGTCTTTTTAAGCTCAGAAATGTGATAGTCAATTTGCTTATTTAGCTTATCAAGCTTGCATTTGCCATAGGATAGAATGGAAAAATAGTACTCACTGTTTCTGAAGTTTCGAGGTTTAGCTTCACGGATGGATATTTATCTTTCGTACGAGTCAGACATGTGTACAGTCCGACTGTATCATTTGAGCTTATAACAGCAAAGTATCTTAAAAAGATATTAAACTATTAATAAAATTTATAATTTTTAATATTTGTATGTATATATAATATCAGACTAAGATACATTCATATCTATGTAGCGTTACATACCGTACATGAACTCCATACTAATAAATAAAGAACGACACACCGATGGTGGGAACGCAATACAATGGGGTTAAAGAAATAGCCCGTTTCGAAGTTTCTCGAATTATTTAAATAATGACGTCTGCCTTCCAGAGTTTTCCATCCTATTTTATTGAAATCCCAAGAGAATTCTATTTAGGACATCAAAGCGAAATGAAGAGAAACAAGGAAGCGAGCTTCAAAGGAACGACGCCGACAGATTCATTAAGTGTAGTGTGACTGTAGTGTAATTGTGACTATTTGCTTTTACTTGTACGAGAACAAATTAAATTTATTCTGACGTAACAGTGTTTCATTTACGCACAGGCGTAATAATAGTATGCCACTAAATATTTACTTAATTAAGAATTGAGTAATTCTATATTTGAAATCCGCTTCTAAGATGTTTAATTTCCCATATAAACACAATAAAGAATTATACACAGTGTATAATTAGTCTTCTATTGACACTCCAGAAAAAAAATATTGGGAGTGTTCCTAGCTAATAATAGCCTGTGGCAAAAAAAAGTAACTAGACATCCATAGTTGCCAATCAAAATAATTTCATCATAAGTACCGAAATCACTTCAAGTATATGTGGTCTTAAATTGTGAGCGACTTAAAATACTACTGTATCTACTTCTTTTGTCGTAAACTCTTTAAAAGTTAATAAATATATTTTCTACTTACCTAAGAGTAGTACAAAATTTTCTAGATAAAACATCCAAATTGTTCAACGACCCTTTATCGTAGCTATTGTTTGTGGTCATAGCAATAAAGTAGATACCTTCTAAGGGACCCATATCCATAGCTTTATGTATTAAACTAAAGACATGTTTTTCATTTTTCAGATCTTCAGAAGATACGTTAACTTCGATATCAATATCGCGCCATTTTCTAAAAGCAAGTATGTATAGAACAAAAGGTCTAGTATAAAAGCAAATAAGTTAAATACGTTGAAATTATTAATTATATTCGGCATATATCTAACCTTTTAATAAACAATAGCACAATTTAAATTCGATTAGTAATATGTAAATATTTCTTTTACTTCGTAAATTCGAAATCAGATATACTGTTTAAAGTATGGAGATTTAATAAAGAGATTTATGTAAAGGCATCAACCGCATTGGTTAATTATAATAAAAATAGGCGGTTGATGTCTCAAAAAAAAATAATAATAAGGATTGTCATTAAGATAGCGATCGTAAAAAAATGTGAAAATTTCAGAGCATTATAAGATTATTAATTTTGCACGGATTTTTATATCATTTTTACCAATTTTACTTTTTCAAAATTAAACATATACTTTATTAAATGTAGGCCCTAACAAGGTACTTGTAAACGTCAAAACTACAACCCAATCATCAAAAAGAACGCAAAAAAACTCTATCGGGCTTATCTTTTTAACATAGATATACCTGTAATACATTAATGTTACAAACATTTTTAGTGAATGCACACAGAGAGATAGGTGGGACTTTACAATCGTTCACATATTCATTTACCATACGCTTTTTGATACAAAACCGCTTGACAGGGCGCTTAAAGTTACATCCCGGCAAATCGGTTGGGACCTTGTTGTAAAATGTTACACTATCACCTAAAGAACTGTTACTAGTTTTACTAATTCTCAAACATGAGTTAACCAGTTTGTCACAGTTCCTGGTATTTAAACCATGCTAGTCTTTTACGAAATCCAGATTTTCAAAGTTTTTACAGATATATACCAAAATATCAAGAATGTATCAGGAGGCCAGAGTTAATATACTAAATTCCTGAAATTTGGTCTTTAATGATTTGCGAGGTCCATTATTGTATATTGCTCGAACTGCCCGTTTTCATAATAAATATGGTGTCTGCTATAACTGCTGCTCCACCAAGCATAATACTATAAGACAATAAGCTATGGAACTAAACTTAGCAGTGGCAATATCACACGGCAATATCTGTTATCTGACAAATCTTACGAACTGCGAATGTAGCAGAATTTAATCTTCTCATCAATTTTATAATGTAACTCTCATACTAAATTCTCTTTGATCTCGTTTTGCTATCAATCCGTCGAACATTGGGCGAGTTAAATCTCATAAATTTCGTTATTTCTGCATTTTGGTAATATTTAACGTAAAATAAGAGCAAACCTAATTTAAAGTATTATTTAGGTACCCAACCTCTGAATCTATCCTTTCACTTTGAATATAAGTGAAGTATGGTCTTCTAAAAGCACCATGTTAGCACAATTATTAGCCATTTTCGGCAGATCATTTATACACATCAGGAAAAAAAAACGACCCAAAAATACAACCCTGCATGATGTGAATTAATGTATTTACAATTATTTATTAATATTTGTAACTACCCCATATTAGTTAAGTTTCTGAGACAGGCGATCTATTGAATAACAGTCTAGAAGTAGAGAGTAACATTACAAACACCACAGTGTTTTCGTTTAGAATAAGCGTACTATGGTCAACGCAATCAAAGGGTTTAGGCTTTAAAATACCAATTTCATTCTGTCAGTCCCTCCGAGGCCCCTAATAAGTTGGAATCTTGTCTTAGCATTAAATCGCATGAGAAATTAGTAAAAAGTTAGGGTTACATATACAAATCAATATTATTTCATAAAATGAATACCAACCGTATTTTGTAAAGAAGATAAGAAGGTGGATTAGTGTGATGTAAATGTAGTTTCTTTGCTCCACGACTAATCAGTCTATCTGCTAGTTGTAAGCCTAAAGTTCCTTGATCACAGACCAATAAATTACAACTGTCAGGTTTGCAATCGAGTCTGCAAATAATAATTTTTCCATTAACTAAATACGAGAAAAAAAGACTATAAATGCACATATTGAAATAAATTTCCATTTACTGATCGAAATTATATAATTAAATGTTAACCAAAACCTTAGTAATATATTACCTGGGCTTAATATCTTCTACAGGATCTTCGAGACGCAATAAACTTTTCCTTCATGTTTGCCAGCCTCCATCAATGTAAAAGCAGCGTGGCATCACTGGGTGCATATGTAATGCGAGACAATGGGCGTACGCAGCCGGAGACAATACCCTCACTTACAAATTTATGAAGTTGCTGTAAAATATGAATATTTGTAGATACTATACCTAGCATCAGTGACAAAGAAGTTACAGGGAAATAGATTTGCCTGCGAAGGACATGTCATGGATAGTAATAAAGGTCATATAATTAGAAGAGTGTTAAGTAAAATTGGCGTATAGGTAGAGAGCAAGCTCGTTGAAGTTATAAATTAATTATGTATGGAATGATATGTGTGCATAACACGTAAATATTGCGATTACAACTAATAGCGCAGAATGGATAAAGAACACATGTTGTGCTGAATTTACTTAGCGTCGGATAAGGAAAAGAGAAATGATGAAAAATAGTACTTTTTTTTGGATGATTTTGAAACTATAACATGTTTTAAGCAAAAAACTGTTAAGTCAACACTTAGAAACCGGTAAATATTAATAAATATTAATATATAATATAATCAAGCAGAGAGTACTATCTTATTCCTTACTCATATTTACCTTAACTTCCTCAAAGTTCTTATATTTTAAAAAACTTGCAAAATCCACGGTAACGTATGATCTTTCTTTTGTTAAATTTGTCAAACCAAATTGATAACTTTTGCATTCAGTAACTATATTTGTATCCAGAGTAACACCAAAATAAGCACAACATTTCAGGGAAATCTACGAAAGAAAATAATTTAATAAATGTAATAAACAATTTAATTCAAAATATATCAATAATAATTATATTATTAACAGGGGCTATTCAGATACCAACATATTTCAAATCTTCCTTTTCGCAACTTATAATTATGCCACATCCTACACCATTCGTGGCATTCAATACCATATCTCCGAAGCTTGCGTCACGTGAATTGCCAACATGTTCCTCTAAAATTCAAACATACCTAATTATTTTAACATGAGGACAATCTCCTAACTAAATGATGCATTTAGTATAATTTGTTTTAAGTAATATCTAGAACCCATTAATTCCTTAACACAAATATGTAGGTACAACAAAAAGGATACAAAATAAACATTTTATGTTACTTTTATATTAACCGAAACACAAACATTACAGTACCAGACCCTAAACATTTTAAGATGTCAATAAATAGGATTTGTCATAGAAAATAACTATATCAAGTCATTGTATATAGTTAGGTACCATTTCTATAACTTGATAGTTTATATACCGTACCTTTAATTCAGGAAACAATTTCAACAAAAACCGTTTCTTCTGAATGTTGCAAACTGTTGCGAAAACTTCATAACCCAGATTTAAGCGCTATAGATATAATAGCCTGACCAAGACTACCAGCTCCTTCATGAACCAACATTCTATCAAACATTTGAAAATGATATTTTCTGGCCCTGTAGGTTGTAAAAAAATATATACGATTCACAATGCAATAAGTATTAGTTAACATTTTTAGAAATTAAAGGCGATTTTGAATTATGATCTAGAAATTAAAAATAACACGGGATACTATTGATACTACATTAATTTAAAAAATATATATTATTCGCTGTAATAATGTTATCGCTGGCAAAAGAAATTGGCGAAAGATACTTAATATTCACTACGCTAGTCGCCATTTTGGCCGAGTAGTTTTCATGCTCGCCTTAATGGTAAAGCTGTAGAAAAACCATTTAGGCGAACTGCATTAGTCAATTCAAAAAAGGATGAATAAATATGGATATAAAGTATAAAGTAGGTGGCATCCGGATATATAAATATATTATGTCTACACAAAAAAAAAAATACCAGTAATCTAGGTAATACAAATATTTCACAGGATTAGAAATGTTGAATACAATTAATTGCTGTAGACAAACTGGAACAATTAAAACGGTATTTTGTTGAATAAAACATATTTAGGTAAAAGAAAAAAAGAATTAAAAAAAATTATATTACGACAGATGGATGGGTCAAGCAGTAAAATGCATGCATATAAGCTAGAGGAACGGTGCCGCATCTTCAAGACTCCAGTGCTCCGGTACCGGCCACAGGCAACTCCGGTTCCGCCAGTACCTCACTACTGCAGGCTCCGTTTAGGGCTATACCCTAACGCGCTCACCTCTGCGATACCAAATATTCAATTTCTGTAAAGCTATATTCGTTATAATATAAACACCAATTCATAGTGTTAAGGTTTTTACTAAACCCGCCTGCCTAGCTACCACCCTGAAGTTAAAAATCTGTCGCCAAGTACATATAGGTGTATTCCATCAGCTACCATCTTAGACCTACATGAAACTGAAACTGTAGTCAAGCCTAGAAAAACCTACTAATTATAGCTAAAGACAATATACCCCTAACTAATAGTTTTTGATAAAATCTTTAATATTACCTTTTCGTAACACCACTGAAATCCATCCCATAAACCATCACCAGCACCATCAATTTTGAAAGAAATCGCTCCTGTGGCTTTCAAAATATCACCTCTATGGATTCCAGCATAATGAACCTGTAATTAATTACAATTATTTACCTATCATGGGTCTATATCATCATTTATAATAAGGTAACTAACTAAATTACTATTGAATAAACGCCTGGAGAACTATTAGTCTAAAATGGGTAAAATGGCATAACCTCTTGCAATAATTGTAACCTAATTCATGAAACTATAAATAAACATATAGGAAATATAATTAATGTTTTGAAAACGCAAAATGCATACAACGTCAGCGCACAGTCCAGTCTGTGTGTAATTGAAACAAGTACGTATACACTTAAAATGGGCCCATGCGATTGGAAGATGCCATTATTGACCGTTTTGGTCGCCATACTGACACTTCTCTTACGCGTGTTCTTACAAGTATAGTAAACTAACATAAGGAAATTAATAAACTGTGCATCTCGTAATTTTAAAGTATCCTGATCTTATTGTAACTGGTCATCATCATCAGCCTGTAAGGGACCCATTGCACGGCAATAGACCTCAGCCTCAGGCCCGAAGGAAGGTTGGGTATAATCACAACGTCAGTCCGCGACCTATTGGCGATTTCAAACTTTGAGAATCAACATTCTATATCCTCCCCCCCCCCCCCCCATACGGTGGCTTACACACGCTTTTCAGGTTCTCACTTCCGGTGCTGCAGTGTTAACATTTTCAATAGTTGTACGTAAAATTTCCTAATGCGTTGTCTAAACCGGTTTATCTGAGTTCACTGCACAAATAAAAACGGAAGCAAGTTGTGCTACGAACAAAGTTTGGAGGATCTAACACAATAGTGACATATTGGGTGATGTAGCCATATGATACCTCAATGGATACAGTCGAGA
>JAQQSE010000417.1:0-50118 GCA_035772565.1 Antheraea assamensis
CTTGTTTTCACTACATAATAGTAATAGTATAAAAGTAAATAAATCGGACATCCTATTTTTTAAACGCAATAAGGTTAATAAAATTTGTATAGGTATGTTAGGTCCTACAATAAGACCCGAAAGCATAGTGTCGATTTACCGGACAATAAACTCAACACAAGGTAAAGCCGGTTTCAATGTCAAAGGTTATAAAAGGATGGATGATTCAGTGAATATTATTGAAAGAAAAAGAGTTCCGATCGGGCCGTGGCTGAGTACGGACGTATTCATCCATAGCTCTCTTGGTGCTGTTGCGATCTCCGTGCGAACGAGATAGCAGTGAGTTCTTATTATTATTAATTGTGCTTCTTGCAGAGCCCGCTTGCCGTGCAGCGCTGTTGTCGGCGTCATCTGTTGTTAGTTTGTGCTGTAGATAGACACGTCTACAGAAAGTCAATCAATCGGCCGAGGTTTCGGTCGATACGTTCTTTTCAGAACGCACACTTAGTGAGCGTCACCTGGCACACTGAGTGTTGTACACTTCGGTGTTTAAACCGTACCTTTCGGTACGCGACGGGACTGCGAAAAACCTTCGTTGCAGAGCGTCTGAAGAGAGAAGAGAAGAGAGAAGTGTCAGGGACCTCCCCCTAGGCCTTGTAGGTTCTTCTGTGCGGCATTGCACTTCGCCCACAGCTCTCTTGGTCCGGACTCGGGATAGTCCCGTAGTTTTCCGTTGGCGCGCCCCCCTGCCCCTCAGGCAGGGAGGTTTGACATGTCTTCCCCCGCCCCCATTGCAGGCCCCGGTATGGCTGTTAGCATTTCACTAGAGCAGTTTAACTTTTTCCAGGATCTCGCTAGGCGCGCCGGTGTTAACGAACCGCGCATTTTATCAGAGCCAGCTAGTAACGTCGTTGTCTCGCCCCGCGTGGCGACCGCCAATTCATTCGCCGCGTTAGACTCGCCGCGTTCGCCAGAGAATATGTTAGATCGGATTAGCTTAGTCGCGCCAATCCCTTGCTCCAGCTCGGATGCCGAATCCGACATGGAGCTCGATAGCTTCGTCGCCCCAGCCTCCGACGGCTTCACCGTCGTGAGCAGAAAGCGCGTCCGCACGCCGCCTATCCCCGCCGCGTCGCGCGCGTCAGATTCAGAGTCGGGTTCCGGACACCCGGCTCTGAAAACTATTAGAGTAGATGGCGCCCGGGTGCCCGCGAAAAAGACAGCTAGTCGATCGCCTCGCTCGGGCAACGTAAGCCCCGCCCCCTCACCAGCCAAAGCTACGGGTTCCGTAGCTGCGGCTAAGAAGCCCCGTACCCCCCCTCCGGTCGTAATCCAGGACAAGTCCTCCTGGCTCGCAATCTCTACGAAGATGAACGAATCTTCCATTCGTTATACTTCCGCCCTCAATATCTCGCAAGGGATACAAGTGAAGGTTCCCACCTCCACTGACCATCGCCAGCTGACCTCTCTTCTCCGAGAGAGGAAGCTGGCCTATTACACCCACGCGCTCGAAGAGGAGCGCCTCCTTCGCGCCGTTCTCAGGCGCGTCCCGGTGGAGCTATCCACCGAGGACATATCCTGCTCCCTTAAGGAGCAAAACTTCCCAGTGCGTGAAGTACATCGCATGTACCACCCCCGCACCAAAGCCCCATACCCTATGGCCCTGGTCATCCTTGACCGTTCCCTGGAAGGGAAGGCCATCTTCACTCTGACCTCCATCTGTGGCCTCACCGGCATCTCCGTGGAGCCGCCACGAAAATCCCAAGCCCCGGCGCAGTGCCATAACTGCCAGAGTTATGGCCACTCCGCCCGCGGATGTCATCTGCGCCCCAGGTGCGTCAAGTGCCTGGGTGACCACTCCACGAAGGAGTGCGCACGCACTCCCGAGACCCCCGAGCCTCCTAGCTGCGTTCTGTGCGGCAATGCGGGTCACCCTGCGAGCTATCGCGGGTGTCCCCGTGCACCGCGCACACAACGCCCACGCCAAGGCAGACAAGCCTGTAGGCCTCCGGCTGTCTCCGCCCGTCCTCCGCCTCCACCTCTCATGTCCGTGGAGGCCTTCCCGGGCCTGCCGGGCACCTCCCGTGCCCCGGCAGCGCCGGTCCAGGCGTCGAGCGTGGCACCTTCTGTGCCGCGCGCCCCCCAGTCCTGGCGGGCCCCTGTGGCCCCCTGGGCTCCCAGGCCTCCTCAACCTCAGGCTTCCAAGCCTCAGGTGCAGGCTCGGCCTGTCGCTCCGAAAGCGTTGCCCGCCCAACCTGCCCAACCATCTCATTTCTTCTCTTTTACTCGGTCGGGCATCGACTGGCTGTCCCAGGTGCTCTTAGAGCATAGTATCGAAGACATCATTGCGTTTAACGAGATAGTTAACGGGAACAGTGATATCGGTCTGCTTAACGCGGTCTCTGTCTTCCCAGGCATTGCCGCGACAATTCAGCGCCTCGCTCGCGAAACAGTAGGAACTAATAATAAATAAAATTCACTCCGCCGAGTAAAATTAAACCACGCGCTCTTTGTCTTTCGTTTTTCAACGCGAGAAGTCTCCGCACGCAACGCGATTTAGTAGCCGACTACTTACGCGATAGGCAGATAGATATATTATTAGTTCAGGAAACGCTCTTAAAGCCGAATATGAATAATCCGCGAATCGCGAACTATAACTTAGTTAGAAACGACCGTGTCGCCCGCGGGGGCGGCACTCTAATTTATTATAAGCGATGTTTATATTGCATGCCGATAGACCCGCCCGTTCTCACAAATATGGAAGTGTCAGTGTGCAGGTTAGGAATGACCGGTCACCCCGATATAACGTTAGTTTCCGCATACTTAAAGCCGAGTTTAGAGCTTCTCAGGTCCGACCTGGAGGCTTTGTTCGCGTTAAGTAACACTGTTATTATTGCCGGGGACCTCAACAGTGGGAGCGTCATTTGGAACAGTTCGAGTACTTCCCGCAACGGGGCGACACTCGACAAACTAAGTGGCGATCTCGCTTTTGACGTCATAGCCCCGCCGGAACCCACTCACTATCAGGATCACTGTCGACCGACAGTGTTAGATGTAGCTCTTTTGAAAAATGTCCAGCTTCCGGTGCGACTCATACAAGTCGTACATGAACTGGACTCAGATCACCGCCCCGTTATTTTGCAGCTAGGATCGGACTTCGATATAGATTTTCAGCCCGTGCGCGCAGCTGATTACACGAAATTATGTAGTTATTTAAAAGACAATCCGTCCTCGGAGAGTCTGAATAGAATTCCGGACGTGTTGGTGTCTAAAGCCGACGCGGATCTGGCCATCGATTCCCTGGTCGAACACCTTCAGACCGCCGTCAGGGTGACCTCGAGAGAGGTCAAAGCGGTGAACGATCGCCGCTTCATACTCCCTGACGACGTGAGGGCGTTGATCACGGAAAAGAACGCCGCGACTCGAGCCTGCGACACTTACCCGTCTGTAGATAATCGCGATCGTTTACGTACTTTACGGAAGTTAGTTAGGTCTCGTATTCAAGAAATCCGAGGCGCCAGGTGGGACAGACTCCTGGAGGATATCCAGCCGTCCCACGTGGCGTTTTGGACGTTCACGCGTAAGTTTAAATCAGAGCAGAGTGCATCGATGCCCCCGTTAGACAGAGGTCATGGGTTGCCTCCCGCGTTTGATAGTACAGCCAAGGCGGAGTGTCTCGCCGCGAGTTTAGAGGAGCAATGTTCTCCAAACACTGCTAACACTGACCCTGTCCATATCGAATCGATAAAATCCGCGGTAGATAGCTTTCTCGCGTCTCCTCGCGCGGATACCCTAACCCCGGTTACTTTTGACGAAGTGACGGCCGCTATCAAGCGTCTGAAGCTTAGGAAGTCCCCAGGTCCCGATGGAATCAGGAACGAGGTACTGAAGCTCCTTCCTGACTTCATCATAGCTCTTTTGGTATGCATCTTCAATGCTGCCATGTCCCAGGGTCACTTTCCAGCCGTCTGGAAAAAGGCCATAGTGATAGGCATTCACAAGCCCGGCAAAAAAGCTACGCTTCCCGCTAGTTATCGCCCTATCAGTTTATTGGATACACTAGGCAAGTTATACGAGCGGCTCCTTCTGAACCGCCTACAGACCACGATAACAAGGTTGAATCTGCTGCCGCCTGAGCAGTTCGGTTTCCGTGCACAACACTCGTGCACGAACCAAGTACACCGCCTCACGGAGTACATATTTTCGAAATTCAATGAAGACCCCCAGCCCCAGGTCAGTCCGGCCAAGCCTAAACCGAAACGTACAATAGCGGTCTTCTTTGACGTCGCCAAGGCCTTCGACAAGGTCTGGCACGACGGGCTAGTCTACAAACTCTTCAAGTCTAGTATTCCGGATAGTTTAGTTCACATCATCCGCGAATTTCTCACAGATAGGACCTTCCGCTATAGAGTGGATGGTGAGTTATCCCAGCCCCACCCGATACGTTCAGGAGTGCCCCAGGGGTCCATCCTCGCGCCCTCCCTCTTCAACCTGTTCATCAGTGACCTACCTCGGTCCCCGGGGTTCGAGGTAGGTTGTTACGCTGATGATACAGTAATCTACGCTTCCGATTGGCGGCCGTCGCATTTAGCTATCCGCATGAATAGGGCCATCGAGGAACTCGGCGAATGGTTTCTTCGATGGCGTATAGAGGTCAATCCCGAGAAAAGCGCTGCGATCTTTTTCGATCCGGTTCAGCGTCCGCGTCCGAGCAATATAGAGTCCCTTAAATTGTATGACACCGAGATTCCTTGGGCCCTTACGGTCAAATATCTCGGTGTCACGTTAGATAGACGCCTCACGTTTAAGCAGCATGCAGTGAGAGTACGAAACAAAGCCGCTATGGTTTTGGGTCGTCTGCATCCGTTATTATGTGCTAAGAGCAAAATGTCCGTCAGACATAAGCTCACACTCTACAAAATGTGTATTCGTCCGATTTTGACATATAGCTGTCCCGTTTTCGCGCATATGTCAAAAGCGAACTTTAAGATTTTACAAAAAATACAGAACCGTTTTCTACGAAAGGCGATCGGTGCCCCGTGGTACATCCGGAGAGTCGACCTCCATAGGGACCTGGAGATGCCGTCTATCTGGGAGTACGTTAAAACTCTCACAACTAGCTATTTCGATAGAGCCATGAATCATCCCAATCCGTTAGTGGTATCCGCCGCGACTTACGATACACTGCCAGGCGCGCCGCGTTATAAAAGACGTCCGCGTTACATTTTTACTGACCCTCCCGATGATATTACGTTAGGTAACTTAGATTACCCTCTCGTCACTCGTAGAACAGCGTGTGCGCGCCCACGCCCGCGTAATCACAGATCACGCCGCCGCGGTTTGGCTGTGAATTTTGCCCCAGCACACAATCCTAGGCCTCCCTCGGCAACTGCTCTAGCCGAGGTCCGATCCTCCGGTATGGAGCCCTCGAGCAGCTTGCATGCGCGAACAGAGTAACACCGATTTGATCAAACACTCGTCTACAACATAACACCGATCACCCCACTCACGTGCACACACACTCACTTGTAGGTACACATAGTGGTGGGCTATTTTTGTTTGTTTTTTTGCCCTTTCGAACTGAAATAGTTTAGAACTCAGATAGACAGATACAAAATACGTGTACGGGATCGTGAAACATACATGCTTGGTAACCATGTATATTTCACGAACCCATACAGGTATGATACGGATAGGCTTAGCTTAGTTTAGCTTAGCTAGTTAGATTCGGGTTTTCGACGACAGCCCAAGCCGAGGCGTGCCGTGCGCCCTTGTGCTAGTCGTCTATATAAAATCGGGTGAGTGCCTTAAGCGCTCCCCTTAGTAGTCCGGTGAAACTGTGAAAGCCTAAGAAGCTGGCAGTGTAGGTCAGTTCGAAAAAAAAAAAAAAAAAAAAAAAAAAAAAAGTGAATATTATTATGTTAAATGACTGGACTATATACGAATTGTTACAATAAAAAAAATATAAAAGGGCAGCCCCCTTTTCATGCTTACTTTTCTATATGGCTGGGGAATTTTGTGAACTGGTGGTAGTATTTTAACATTTATTATTCCTTTCTACGGACCTCAATTACATACCTCAATTACATAAAGTAATTTTGATTTTATTGCCTTCATTATATTTATATGGTGAGAAAAATCCACTTTGTGGAAATTTGCAATGGGTAGCATAAACCAAAAGATATCGAACTAAAATTCCACTTGCTCACTGTATATTTAAATAATCCATACATAAAATACAAGTAAGGACTTTTGCCGCATCATCTTGTAACATCATCCGTCACATTCTCTCAATATTTGTGTGTTATGTTTTATAGAAAAAAAATATGGTAACTTTATAACAGAAAACAACCTATAAACTACATACCAGCCCTTCAACATTTTCCTTATATCGCGTTATGTCAGAACTTTTTGCCTGTGTTTTTGCCGAGGGCAACCGACCACAAGAGATATATCTCGTATTCGCTAGGCATGGGGTCCGTCCGTGTATCGTGTTTTATCGAATTTATTTCTACTTTACAGAGAAAAACTATATTTAATCTGATTACCAGAAATGTATTTCTAAGCACTTTATATACCAAGTTATATTTAATATTATCTAAGCCTTGTCATTTCACGATTACGGTAGATTTTCCGCTCGCACTATTATTTAATTCTAGCTTAATGCATTTTCTGACCTATGCATAATATGGTAATCGCGTATCTTAGAATGCTACATACGAGAAACGTGAAGCGTATTTTTTCTCCGAAGTACAGTATGGTAAACGGTCAAGAGAAGGACAATTCGTATCTTTTAAAGCTGTTCAAAAGAGATATATGAAGAGATGCAATATCGAAACTTCTCACTGGGAGTCGTTCGCTGGAAAGGGTAATTAATGAATTGAGGCAATTTGTTCAGGAGAGTGTGAACGAATTAGAGAATCAAAGAAAACGTGACTAAGCCTATAAAAATGAACACCTTAGAAATATATTACCTCTATATCAACGTGCCCTTAACGTGCCCTTTTTGTGCTAGTAAATTCTCATCTAAAATTGGGTACTTTAATCATTTACGGGCCCCCCTATTTACCCCATCTCCTGAATTTAGTCGCTGTAGTCGAAATCGACTAGGAAGAGTATATTATTATTATCATCGTAGCATGTTGTTAGATATTGCATAATCATCCTAAATTAATAGGCTATAATATACAATAATAGTTTCTCAAATTTGACTAGAAGTTTAAAAAAACAATGTGTACAAACAAACAAAGCCTTGCGTTTTATTAACACACATCGTTAATATTTATTAGTCGTTTTATATTGTCACTTCTGCTTGGAGTAGATTGAAATATATTTTCATCATTCCATCAGTAGTGGAGTATTCTCTTGCTGTCTTTTGGAAATACATGACCAACATGATGATGCCTCGTGGAGAGGCGACACAAGTGTGAACAGCTTTTTATGTTTGTCTTCCTAGCGAAAAATTGCACCATAAACTATTTGTAGCCCATAATTTTGTTCAGGTATTTTTGTTCATTTCAAACAAATTAAGATCTTATTTGAAATAATCTTGAGCCCTCTTCGACCGATTTTATGATAGCTCTTTACCATTTTATGACGAATATTTCAGTAATTCTATCTTATATCATGTGATACTGAATGATGTCCATAAATATATAATAAAGTTCGAATAGGAACATGAAATTTTAAACAGAAGGCATTCGAGTTATTTGGACATCTGACAATCGAAGAGATTGTGATTTTTTTATGAAAGTATGTAGAAACCAATTAAGTTGTACTAGTAATGAATATGTCGAAATTTTTGTCTTTCTTTTACAGATTTCAATGACAGGGATAGATGATGAATGTTTGTATATTCAACCGATCATATTTAAAATTAATGATATTCTATTGGATTTTTTGAACTTAATTATCTCATCAATTACGTTTTTATCTAAAAAGACATGTAAATAAAATAAAAGTGATAGTTGTGATACTTGAAGCCATGATGGCTTAGTTGGTAGCGTGCTCGGACACAGCGTCGAAGGACGTAGGTTCGAATCCAAGCCACTGAGTCGGACCTTTCGGTGAAGGAAATCATCGTGATGAAATTATAGCATGGTGGCAGGGCTTTTTCTAAGTCCGTCTGGCTAGCTACCACCCTCAATTTGAAAATCTGTCGCCAAGCATCTGTTGGTATGTTTCGGCAACTGCACTTGAGAGCCAGTCTCCCTCTATGTTAAGCGTGACTTACCATCTTAGACCACATCATCATTTAACATCAGATAAGATTGTGGTCAAAACACGCTTACCTATAAAGTATAAAAAAAAACTTCAGAAGATAATCTTCGGAAAAAGTTAAACTGATTTTGATGAGACCTTTATTTGTAGATAGAGGACATTGTGGAAAATAATTGAGGTTAAACAGTTACTTAAAAAAATCATGGCCCATATTTAATTCGGACAAAACACGAGAACAAAGTTACGGGTGTACCAATTGATCGATAATACAACTATAATTGATTTTTCACAAAGGAAGATGCGTTAATAATAAATAAAAAAAAATATTATCCCTCTATTTTTTCCCATCACTTCATACACGTGTACACTACCTACCACCTGAATGTGACCAAGGAAGTTTCGAGAAAAACCTTATTTCCCTGAAATTAAGTTATCAAAGTTGAACACATAAAGTTTTCGGGGCGAGTTTATTAAAGATACTGAACGCATGATGGTGCTGTCACATATTTATTCTGTTTAATAAGTTCTCGAAGTTTTCAATACACCAGTGGAGCTCATAGGTTTGGAGTGACGTAATATTATTTTGCCTTTTTTTTTCAAATATATTCTAACCTATGATCTTCGATTTCGGAGTTTTATATATTTTACATATTATCCCAACTAATACTATAAATGTGAATGTGTGTTTGTTTGTTTATTTGTACGCATTAACTACTTAATCATCATGAAATGTTGAATGCACGTTGTTATCTATTGAGAAAACGACATAAGATTAAATTCAGAAATAATGTATTGTTCCCGAGCGATATATTAAATCTATTTTAATGCGAGTGAAGTTGTGTGCAAAAGCTAGTATATTATAATTGATAAACCGTTAAGGTTATAAAAATTGTTTAGATAGCAAAATTATATAAATATATTTTTTTTATTGTTTTGTGTGATGAAACGTGGTGGTGGGGTAAATACTGTGTCGGATAGAGTGTTAAAAACACCGAGTCTCGTTTGATCACTGAAATTATGCAACGTCAGACGCGGTCTCTACCTGGATCGGTGACCGCCTGCAGTACCAGGCTACAAGCTCACAAGTTACATACTACAAGAACTTTGTTACGACTTCATGTATATTACGTTTATCAAAAATACGAGTCTACAAACTCGCAAGTTATAAGCGACATGGACATTTTATACAAGTTTGTGTAAACTTGTATTATTAATTTACAAGATTTCATTTTTGCTAAATTGCAAACTGATTTTTGTACCCTATGTATTATATGTTAGCAAGATATAAAATACGGTATAATAACTAGACAAGTTAATGTTTAAAATAAAACTTTTATCGAATAATTTAGTTTTGTGTCTTAATAACCAATTTTAGAGTCAATGGAATCCCTCCAGATTTTTCGTAACAAATTACAAGCTACAAAGCTATTTATGATAACCAAAATCACAAATACATGTCTGAAAAAGTACTTGCATTACAAGTGATTTCAATTGTAACTTATATAATACAGGTGTAGTTTTGTTAAAGACGTTTTTGTAAAAATGCAATTCATTTACAAGGGACAACGCTTGTAATTCAGGACTTGTAATATTGGATAAACAAGGCACTGGTCTGTGGAAAAGGCTATACAGCTGCTATGGTTTTATCGCGATGGTCTCCTTCACCGAAAGCTCGGAGCGTTATAGAAATTTCAATGTATGCTATCAAATCAAATCAAAAATACTTTGTTCAGTTTAGGCTTTGAGAAGGCGCTTATGAACGTCAAAGTTACCACTGGTTCGGAAAACAACCCAGTCATCGAGAAGAACCGGCAAGAAACTCGATCTGGTTTACCTTTTCATTAAACATATTATAATTCATATTTTTAAAACATAGTTATAAACATATATACAAATAATTACATTCGGTTTTAGTGGATGCACAGAGAAGGCGTCATTTCCAGACGCCACCATCGTTCACATATTGATCCACCCTGTACTAGCCTTTAGACATTAAAACCTTGCTTGACATGGTGCTTGAACTTAGTATCTGGCAAATCGGTAACGTGTTTTGGAATTTTGTTATAAAACCTAACACTATTACCGGTCCTAGTGAGCCTAAAACATGGAATGGCCGATTTGTTATTATTTCTTGTATTTATGTCGGTCCTTTACGAAATCTAGCATATCTAAGTTTATGCGGATGGACATTAAATTTTTAAGTATGTATTGGGAGGGCAGAGTCAGGATACCGAACTCCTGGAACTTAGCCTTGAATGATTCGCGATATCATAAATTGCTCGAACTGCTCGTTTTTGTAGTAAAAATATGGTCTCCACCTCAGCTGCACAGCAAAATACCATAAGATATTAAGCTATGGAAGTAAGCGAAGTAGACCAACCTAGTAGTAGCAATATCTGTTAGTTGGCGAATCTTTCGAACTGAAAATGCAGCGGAACTTAATCTTCCTGCCATTTTTTTAATTTGAGAACCCCATTGTAATTTAGAATCAATTGTGATACCCAAGAACACGGTACTGTCCACCAACCCAACTATATTATATAACCCAACTATATTACGTTGATCGACGCGGTGCCCGTACATGTTGCCACTTAAACGTCATACCTTCGATTTGTTGACAGGTTTATTATAAAATATATATGTAATACATTACAATTATAATATTAGAGTTAGGATAATTGAAATTATTTATGGAAGTTATACTTCTTTAGGCGCGTTATGAAAAAATGATGAGAGTGAATTTTTATGATGCGTGCGCAGCAGTGTGACACGAAATCTACAGGTTGAAGCTATCCGCAAAACCCTAACCTACACCCTGAAGTTAGCTATAGTCAACATTTTATATTTGTACTTATGCGCTACGCGTTGTCGTTGCTATAGTAACCATTAACATGTTAATAGTTGCCATGGTAACGTGGTAAGTTTGTATTCTAAAATTATTTTGTCATATTCGACACATATCTGTAAACATGAAACATCGAAAGGGCAAGTTATTAGTTAATAGACAAGAAAAACTATATAAGTATAGTTAAAAGATAACTCGTGGATAACATTTTTAATTATAGATTATCTTAATCCGTTCATGTACTGCAAATATCTATAAGTAATTATAGTTATTATATTTCTTATATATACACTGAGAGAATTTATTGTATACAATTAAAAAATATCTTACTTAAGGAAATACGATGTTTGTTGTATTTTGAGTAAAATTTTAATTTTACTATTCAATCAACTGGTATTTGTCATATCTAAAAAAAGTATGTACTCGTATGTATTAAATACCTTTTTTCTATTGTTAGTGTCCTTTTTTCTACAAACGTATATTAAGGCGAAAGGCAAAACTTTTGAAAATATTTTTATCTTGTTACGGCAAAGAAGTATAACTTCTAACGCGTGTACATAAGTACACACTACTTTTTTATTAACAGCAGTCGACTATTAAATAAAACTCTTAGAGATCGTAAATTCTGTAAATACCAGATTGATATTGAAATTTTATTTGATTATTATTTATTTTACAATAATTAATATTAATAAATAATAAAGTTTTTTGGATGAAATCATTTATAAATAGTTTATGAAAGTTAATCCGACGAAATATCGCATTGTCTCACTAAATGATTCCTTCTCCTTTACAATTCATCGGTGATGTACTTTTGTCCTAATTTCACCGTGTTGGCGACACGCCAAACCCGCGAACTCAAGTAGCGTGCGACGGAGGTCGTTTCACATGTTACTACAAGACGTTATGTTATTATATGTACCAATAACGCTCAACAGATTGTTTGTTTGATCGTGATAATCTTTGAACTTTTAACTGATATATATATATAATACTTTATGGATTTATTGAGAAAGGTTATATACTATCTAACAATGTGCTACGATACTTAACAACAAAGGAGTTACAATAAAAATTATGCGTCTCGAAAGATTAATTATGTGCATCACTTGAAAGCGAATCATTGATGTTGATGAGTAGTATTAGTGTTAGTTCCTCCTCCTCATTGCACAGGTTCGGCGGACGAAGGGAGGTAGCTGGTCGTGCACCCAGTGTACCTCCCTATAAGGACGAAGCCCGGCGGCCATCTTTCGCCGGGTTGACCGCTGGGGGCGGCATGGTGATAGCTCAACACGGTCCCATGCCGCCCCAACTTAAAGCGGTGGCCGGTATACTGTGAGGTTTTAGTCCGTGCGAGTCAGACAAACCCATTCTCTCTCTCGGGAGGATGGGTATCCATAATGGATTTCCCCACGTTAATAAAAAAAAAACATAGGTATTTGTCACAGCCTTCTGGCAAAACCCTGTTCCGGGGAAACTAGTGTGTTATATGACTTGGTAATGACATCTCATCAGCTACTCTTCTGAAAGAATAGGAAATAATGGGGCTGGTATGCTTGTTGGAATATATGTCCCTAAAATTAAAATATAAAAAAAGGTATACACCATAAAATCCGCTATGTGAGATCGAAGTAATACTGTAGGTGGAACGTGGATCGACCCGTAGTACGAGAAACCATAGTAAGGTTGACCGCATGATGATAGTCGAGCATTGTCAAGAAACATTTTGAATGTCTATGTCAGCGACTTAAAATACCTTAACATAATTGTGTTAATAGCCATTCAAAATTTTAAAAATGAGACGACATTGAAATCGCAATCCGCAATAGCTACTTTAATTCTATTTTAGGATAAAACGCATAATTTTTTTATTTTTCAAGGGTTGGAATATTTTGCCATATGTTGGAATGTGAAAACTTGTACACATCCACTATGTTATATTTAGGAAGAAAATTATTTCCTAATTTCTCACTTATCATTTTCTTTATTGAAATAAAAGATTTATTCAATACTTATAAGGGAATATAATTATTAAAGATCTATATATGTATGCTAAATTCGCCGTTTATACTATTAAATGATCGTATGTCAAATTGTGTATTATGTGTCAAATTTGTTTATTATTGAAAGAGATAAATTTCGTGTCTTATTTTTTATCGTCCCATGTGAATCTACTTTCAACAACCACAGCAAAGTTTAATATTATTTGTCGCACGAGATATATTGAAGTTGGTCGTGGAAATTATTAAAGTGGCGTATTGTTGAGTTCCAGTCGTGCTCAGTACGTTCGGATGAGTGATATCACAGCTTTATTGAAAATTAAACGTATTATCAGAGTAATTTTAAACTCATTCAATATTGTTTTTATTATTTTTTTTGTAGTGTTTTTACAAAAAAAGAATAGCGATGATAGATTAAAATTATATGAAGATTTATTGAGGTATTACGCTTAAGCGAGTATTATAAAATTTAAAAGTCTCTTATTATTGGTCTGAAGTTAGTAGTTAGTAAGTATCTTTCTTTATTTTTTGAAGTTGCTAACCACTGAAACTATCAGGCATATAAAAATATTGTTTGCATTTTACTGTCTACACGTGACGTAACGTTAACATTTTCATCATTTTTTGAAATTAAAATTTTCTCTGTAACAAAAATGATCCGCTTTTATCGCGCGTCTTCACTACATACTCTGTATTTTTTTATTTTTTTTTGAAGTATTTTATTTTTAAGACTGGTTTTTATATATTCCATAAACAAATGAGAATACCCATTACATAAACCATTGATTGTAGAAAGGCTACGAACATGATATTTCACTATCAAATCGTAATTACAATGATACTATACACAGTACAATTTATAACTATAATTATTTACCAAATCGTGTTAATTAATTTCACAATATTACTAAACTCATATTTATATAACAAGCAGTAACTATATGATTATTAAATTATATAATTATAATAGGCCTGATTGACATTGTATTGATATTCTACCCGTCAAACCACTAGAGCATCATGACTTTGTAACGATATTACGCTATTTCTATATTTTGATGAGCTGTAAATATTTAAACACCAAAAATCTATTCTGAATCGTTTAGACAGTGATGATACTAAATTATGCCACATTAGTCTATTACTCCCATGCGAAGACGAAACGGGTCACTTGTACATATTACCCCTACCGTTTCACCACAATCTCATTATCAAAGATCAATATGACCGAAGATAGTAACATATTACGCCGAGGAGGCTTTCAAGCTGAGCTGCCAAAACACACCTAAAGATGCTCGGTGTCAGAATTTTTATTCAATATGGTTACTGAGGCTTTTAAAATGCCCTAATATATGCTATTTTATCACAATATTTTTCTATGTCGAAAGCTCAAGATTGAAACTGTATCCGAATATACTACCATTAATCGTTCCACGAATACAGTGCAATTTTATGAAATGATAATTACAAAAAGAATCATATATACTGGTATCCGAGTAAACTAATTGGTAAAGATTTGGCCTACATAAAGGCCTATTTTTCGAATACGACGATGAAAACATATCATTGCACCATTTCTTCGTTGATGGATTAAAAATGCTCTACGACAATGTTGCAATACCTTCCTTCACTAAAACCTTAGTCTCTTTGTAGAATTTGAAATGAAATTCTTTGACCCCAGGATATATCGTATCATCCGTGAACAACCAATTATAGAGCCCATCCAGAAGAATTATTATGTAGATGCTCATAAAATTTTTTAGGCTCACTAGGACCGGTAACAGTTTTTCAGGTAATAGTGTTAGGTTTAATATCAAAATTCCAAAACACGTTACCGATTTGCCAGATACTAAGTTCAAGCACCATGTCAAGCAGGTTTTAATGTCTAAAGGCTATTTCAGGGTGGATGAATATGTGAACGATGGTGATATCTGGGAATGAAGCCATCTCTGTGCATCCACTAAAACCGAATGTAATTATTGGATCTATGTTTATAACTATGTTTTTAAAATATGAGTTATAATATGTTTAATGAAAAGATATACCAGATTGAGTTTCTTGCCGGTTCTTCTCGATGACTGGGTTGTTTTCCGACCCGGTGGTAACTTTGACGTTCATAAGCGCCTTCTCAGGGCCTAAACTGAAGAAAGTATTTTTGATTTTGATTAAAACAATTATTGGATATTAAAATTACGCGACGGTGTGAACGCAACCGTAGTTCAGAAGCCTGACACGGTCGTTGAATTTTTATGTCACGTCGTCCACTCGTTATGTATAGTGTCGAATATTTTACCATTTTAGGTGTACGGAATAAGAAATTGTATATTCTACATACATCACGGATTTAACAATGGCCACTTGTGTGATGAATAGTTTTGTGACATATTGAGGAATGCGTTTTATAAATCACGATATTCTATTGTGTTTAAGAAATTGTTCACTATTTTTTTATTGTTATTTCTATGGTGAAAGTACCAATGTAATTCCGTTCGTTTGTTAACATATTGTTGTTGTTTTTTTAGAAATTACCGGGAAATATAAAATTATGAAAATATCATATTACTAACTATTTGTATTTATTACTTTATTTTTATTTAGGAAGATTTTGAATGTAATTTTATAAAGTAGTTATTAATTATCAAAATACGTGTTTATTGTTATTATATGTTACAAATTTGTTTGGAAGTTTGTCCTTTGAAGAAATTGACAGCTGGTCGTATTCCAGATTTATGGACATAGATTATGTCGAGGAATCGAACATTACATATCTTTTTATCAATAATTGTTAAAGTTTTATTAACAGCCGGTAAAGGATTGTTTGTTCGTTTGTCATAGTACAAAAACAAAGGTAGAGTTAAATGTTTTGAAGCGACAATAAATCTGTGAAATGTGCGGTATTTTCGATGACTTCTACCCTCAAGTTAATCATTACTTATCTGCTCTTCGTGCGTAATTTGAAAGCCAATCCCGTTTCAAGACTTAGCATGTTACCATCTTAGTTAATATCTGTAACGATTGTAGATGGTGGGTACATATAATTTTATAATAAATCAGTCTGTCGCTCACTGCCGAGTTTCATTGATGTTCCATTGGCGACGTGGCGGGATTAATTCTTTTTACAAGTCTTAATTTGAGTAAAATTGTTATTAAAATGCCTATCGGGAAAATAGAACCTTTTAGTTTGAGTTCTAAACAGTGGCCGGCATATATTCGTCGTGTAAATCAATATATCGTGCTAAATGAGATAAGCGATGCATTGAAGGTACCCATGTTAATTACCGTTGTGGGCGAAGAAACGTATGCATTAATGTGTGACCTATGCTCGCCAAGCTTTCCGGAGGATAAAACGTACGACGAACTAGTGAAATTAGTAACGGAACACCTGGAACCCCAAAGATCGGAAATTGCGGAACGTCATTTATTCAGAATACGACGGCAAGGTGCCGGCGAGTCCCTCACAGAGTACCTACAAGCGTTAAAACATCTTGCGGCTACTTGTAACTTCGGCAAGTGCAACTCGTGTTCAACTCTCGAAGAAAATCTGCGTGACCAGTTTGTATCGGGGCTAGCAAATGACGTCATGAGATCTCGAATTTTCGCTGAGAAGAAAATTCAGTACAAAGAGGCGGTTGAGCTGGCGTTGGCTCTAGAAGCAGCAGAGAAGCATGCACAGGTGAGCGGCTCAACAGCGGCGAACTCATCGGGGACGACGGACTCATCGGGGACGACGGGTGGCGACGCAGGCGAGTGCCTGCATTACGCGCGCGGCGAGCGAGCCGGCTCGCGCGCGCGACCACCGCGTGCGTCCGGTGCAGGCAGCGGTACGAGAGCTGCGGGCACGCGTGCGCAAGCTTGCTGGCGTTGCGGCAAGGCTCATATAGCGGAAAAGTGTAAATTTAAAAATTATAACTGTGATGAGTGTGGTCAAAGGGGCCACTTAAAAGTGATGTGCAAACAAGTGTGCATGAGGGGCGGCCAAAATAATTATATCAGTGAGGATTCGGAAGACGGTATGTTCAATATTGAATTGGCAGCTAAAGGTAACAAACCTTATTTTATGAAAGTATTCGTTGATAATAACAGTATCGAATGTGAAGTGGACACTGGTAGTCGTATTTCAGCCATAAGTCAGGATATGTACAGACATTTATTCTCTTATAAAATTATTAAGAAGGATAATTTAATTTTACGTTCTTATTCGGGTTCACGGATTGAATCACTAGGTTACATTGAGGTAGACGTTTGTGTAGGTACTGTTAGGCTAAAATCATTACGACTTTACATTATTAAGAATGGAGCGCGACCCATATTAGGTCGGGAATGGATGCGCGCGTTAAATATTACCAGTATCAACCTCAATGAAATCTTAGATGATGAATTCGTTAGTAAATTATGTAATGAATTTCCAGAAGTTTTTTGTGATAAGCTCGGTACATGCAAGACACCTATCAAATTACATTTGTTAGATAACGAACCGGTTTATGTACGAGCGAGACCTGTATCGCTGGCACTGCGCGCACGCGTTGAGCGCGAGCTGGCCCGTCTCGAGGCGGACGGCTCGATCTATCGCGTAGACTACTCAGATTATGGCACTCCAATAGTTCCCGTTGTTAAAGAAAACGGCGATATACGTATTTGCGGTGATTACAAAGTCACTATTAATCCCAAATTAAAAAGAGACTACTACCCGTTACCACGTATTGAAGAGTTGTTCGCGAACCTTAGTGGAGGTGAAAAATTTACTAAAATCGACTTATCACATGCATATGAACAGTGTATTTTATCCGTCGAATCCCAACCTTGTACTGCCATTACTACTCACATGGGGACATTTGCGTATCGACGTACTCCCTATGGTTTATCGTGTATACCTGAAAAGTTTCAAAAAATTATGGAAGAAACGCTGCGTGGAGTGCCAGGGTGTGTCGTGTTTCTCGATGACATTTGTGTGACAGGGATAGATATGACTAGCCATAAAAAAAATTTAAAAAGTGTACTCGAAAGATTGCGTGATATGGGACTCACTGTAAAATTAAGTAAATGTCGATTTCTACAGGATAATGTAAAGTATCTTGGGTTTATTATTAATAAGGATGGTTTGCGACCAGATCCCGATAAAATGGAGGCCATTTCCAGTGCACCACGACCTCAAAATGTATCTCAACTTAAAAGTTTTCTAGGAATGCTTAATTATTACGGACGGTTTATTCCTAATCTAAGCACACTGTTACAATCCATGCATTATTTGTTGAAAAAAGATGTCGACTGGAAGTGGGACTCCAAATGTGAACGGGCTTTTATAGAAGCGAAGCAGGCGCTTCTTAGTGAACGGGTATTAGCATATTATGAAGAGGGGCGCGATTTAGTCCTCTCTGTAGATAGCAGCGCATATGGACTGGGAGCGGTACTCGCGCACCGCTACTCAGACGGTAGTGAGCGGCCGGTAAGCTGTGTGTCGCGCACGCTCAACGTAACAGAGCGTAATTACAGCCAGCTAGATAAAGAGGCTCTTGCTATCCTTTTCGGTGTCACTAAACATCATCAATACATATTCGGGAGGCGATTCACATTACGTACTGACCACCAGCCCTTGACACACATCTTCGGAGATAAGCGAGGAATCCCGCAGACAGCCGCCAGCCGTCTGCAAAGGTGGGCGACTCGCTTAACCGCTTATGATTTCGCTATAGAATTCGTGAGATCAGCGGACAACGGTCCAGCGGATGCTTTGTCTCGATTACCTTTACCTCAGGAGCGCCACTTCAGCGAAACAATAAGTTACCTAAACCTAATAAAAGATACTTTACCTATTAATTTTAAAGATATCGCAAAAGAAACAGAACGCGACATGTTATTATGTAGAATAAAAGGTTACGTTCTTTTCGGTTGGCCGTCTGTCCCTAGTTGCGATACGGTGAAACCCTATTTTAATAGAAAAACTGATTTGGTTGTCGATCAGGGATGCATTATTTACAAATACAGGATAGTAATTCCTAGCGTTTTCCAAAAGCAAATTTTAAGTGAACTTCATGATGGTCATTTAGGCGTGAACAAAATGAAAAGTTTATCGAGAAATTATATTTATTGGGCGACTTTAGATCGAGATATCGAGGACTTATGCAAGTCATGTGCCGCGTGCCGTAGTGTGCGTGACGCGCCGCCACGGGGCAGCTACATCCATGGGAATTCCCATCCCACCCGTGGCAGCGTCTACATGCAGACTTTGCGGATTGCGGAGGTTCGCGTTATTTGATTTTAGTTGACGCGCATTCGAAATGGATTGAAGCGGTACCTATGAGAAGTACAAATGCTTACACTACCATTAAGGTATTACGGAATATCTTTTCGCGTTTTGGTTTACCGTCGCAACTGGTAACGGATAACGGCCCACCGTTTTTGTCTCAGGAATTCAAATTGTATTTAGATAATAACTGTATTAAACATACAACTTCAGCTCCTTATAGGCCCCAAGGAAACGGTGCAGCTGAAAATGCGGTTAAAACTGTAAAAAAAGCTATAAAGAGGGCACTTTTTGAAGGAGAAGACATCAACACCTCCTTAAGTAAATTTCTTTTCCAATATCGAAACTGTGAACACGCGACTACAGGAGTATCCCCAGCGATGGCATTGCAGGGGCGGCGATTACGTAGCCGGTTAGATGCACTGCGGCCTGACCGAGCGGCCGTAGTACGCGATAAGCAGGAACAGCAAGCAGCGCGCACTCCCGGTACGGATAGACACTTTAAAGTAGGCGATAGGGTATGGGCTCGCGACTATACGTCTAGAGGGGACAAGTGGGCTGAAGCGACTGTCATAAAAAAAACAGGTCCAGTCTCTTACCAAGTAGATATAGGTAACGAAGTAGTGTGGCGTAGACACGCCGATCAAATAGCTCCCGCTCTACACAATAGCAGATATTCATTATCTCGAATGAGTAACAAATCCATAGCCGAGGATTCTAAATGCGATGACGCGGATACCAATATCAAGGCCGAAATTGAGGACACGTCCGTTAATGAAGCATCAAATATTCCGGTAGAAAAATCTACCCAAGAACGCGAGCAGCCCAGTGCTGAGGCATCATCACCACCACCACCGGACGCGTCTGCTCGCGCTCTGCGGGCATTTAATCGAACAATGTATAAAAATAAATTTAATTAATTATCTGTTTTAAGTTTAAAGGGGAGAGATGTAACGATTGTAGATGGTGGGTACATATAATTTTATAATAAATCAGTCTGTCGCTCACTGCCGAGTTTCATTGATGTTCCAATATCTTCACTTAATATTTATAACCTTTAATTTGAAAAAAAAAAAAACAAAATTATTCATATTTCATTTCCTCTTTACTGATATTAGTGCTTGACCTTTAATCTCGCCTGATGTTATATGAATACGAGCGAGCCGAGACGTTGTGCTGCACTGAAATTAAAAAGTAACCTAGAATCAGACCGACGAAATATCACGTTCGTAGCCTTTATACAACAAAGGATTTATGTAATGGCTATTCTCAATTGTTTATGTAATATATAAAAGCTAGTCTTAAAAATAAAATACTTAGGGAAAAAAAATATTTAAAAAAATACAACTAAATGTTAACGTCATGTGGTATGCCCAGGCAGTCACTTATCCAGGTACTAACCGCACCCGACGTTATTTAAATTAGGTGCAGTGTTACCCCCTGTACTTTTCGTCACACAAAGAAATGTTAGCGATCAGAATTTCAAAGCCCTCTCATAAGAATTGTAATTTTCAGTACGTAATATATTTCTTTTAAAACATATATTCTTAAATAGATTGGATACGAATTGAAAATTACAAAGGGACGGTTAAGTTCAGGATACTTGTTTATTCGGCGCAACGTTTATACACACTTTTCGGCTAAATATTATTACAAGCGTGACTATTAGAGTTAAAATAAAGTAATTTTTATTTACAACAGACTGTGGATTAAGCCTGTATAGTTCTATTATGAATAAAAGCGTAAGTAAAAGTAAATCTATGAATTTTGTTACTGTTTCGTTGAATAATAAAGTATACATTATTGGCTACATTTTCTAAATGTATGCTGGATCCATTAATAATAAATTCATTCAAGTAGTTCGCACATTCTGTGCTTACTGTACAGTTTTTACACTCTCATGTTAAATAGGTTTTTATCACATACGATTCTATACAGGGTTTTAGTACAAACTGACATATTGATCCATGCATCCCATCTTGTACCCATCTTCTAACATTGTTTGATTTGTATTGAGACGTATTTTATGTTTTCTATCTTTCATTAAGTCTTACTTTCACTCAGGAGTAAGTCCACTCCACCCCGCATTATACACTTAAAGGTCTTAATCGAAATTTATCCCTTCTTACAAATTTTAAGAGGCCAGATGTGTCCCCTGAGATCTGCTAAAGTGATTATACGCTCCGACGAACTACTTTACTGTGGGGAATGAATGTACTAAAGTTTTTACTAAGTATATCGACGTACATAAAACCGTATACATTTCTGCCAAAGTGTATGTTTGTCATACACACAATATTTTGTAAAAAACAAAAATGTTGACACTCCATTTTAGTTTTAGGAGTAGCTATTTGTGAAATTAATAATTTATCATAATAAACGATTTATTACTAGCGTTACATCGAGATTTGACTCTTTTTTTATATTCTCACTATCGGTTAACGTACTGTCTGACCTGAACTTTGTATGCCAATTACTCCATTGCTAATGGTCATAGCGTGATGGTAAATAATCTGTAATCTTCCTCAATAAACAGGTTGTCAAATGTAAAAAAAAAACATTTCAAATGTAGTCCTTACTTTTAGAAACTAGAGTGTACAAAGCAATATAAAACAATATCTTGGGCTATATTTACCCTTAATTAACACAATATTTGTAATCTTTAAAGCAAAAAAACCTCTATAAAATATGTTGATATAAAAAATATATAAATTGCGTAGCAATTGTAAAAAGTGAATATTTCTTTTCAATTGTCATTCGCATTATCGACATTTTCTAAGTCAAAAAGGGCATCTAAAAATAAGAATACAAAATTTATATGTCCTTTCTGCATTCGTTACAGTATAATTTTGATAATGAATGTACAACATATATACTATTTATATTAATTTCTTTAGCAAATCTATTGTTAAATATTATTTCCTCTAAATGTGAAAGTGATTTTGTTCGGTTGTTTGTTACCTATTATCATAAAACTTTGCAAACACGTTCTCAGGGATAAACATACCAACATAAGCTACCTTTTATAACTCAAATAAACATTAATGTGAGCGAAACTAACTGTAATCACAATATAAAAAGTCGTTTTACCATTTTTCAGCACTCTGACAACAAAATAAATTATATTTACGAGCAAAATCGAGTACTCGAACTAGTTAAGTTTAAGCACGAGATTACTTTATGGCGAGAAATGAGGTTGTTTGCGACAATGTTCGGAACATTCGAGAATTTTTACTTTAAGCTGCTTATATGGAATGTTAATAAGTTATAACAAAATGAAAATGTTATATTAACCGTGAATTTATTTATTACAAATGTTAATGGATAAGATGTAATTATTATTTGACGTATAGAAATCGTAGATATAATACTTATTGTATAAAAAGTCGGAGCAGATTAGATGTGATGTAATGTAAAATATATGAAGAGGTATCCCATGAATTGAATATTTGGTCAATGCTTCTATGAAAGAAATTGATTGAGTTATAAATATATTTCATAAGACAACTATGTAAATATCTAAAGTACGTGTCAATACATAAATCCTTTTATCATAAACCAGTAAAAACACTATTTCAATAATATTTTTTCACTCTTCCACATATCTCTAGAGTAGTTGAACAGAGGGTGTGACGTCCTTTGTTCTCGGAAATCTGGAAACTAAGACTCTCAAGTTGACAGGTGAAATGTTTTTTTTTTTAAATTGGTGTCGTAGACACAATTGCCGGTGTATAAGATACTTTTTTTTCTAAATAAGTGAAGAAATATATTTTCGATCTAAATAAACGTTTTTACCTTTGATTTCTAACGCTTATAATCCTTAGGCGTAAGGTTATATATAGACAGAATTCTCAACTGTCCATATATAAACCGGCTAAGATAAATCAGTTATGTTTCTCAACCGATTTTATTTATTTCTTTCTTTTTGGTACCCATTGATGAGGGCTACTGTTGATAAAATAAAATAAAAAATACTTTTTTATCGCGTTCGGAAAAAAATTATGAGTGAATTTTTACTGATACTTTTACTGAACTGATAACCATATTTAAATATATATCGATATACAACACATGTTTTATATCAATAGGGATAAAAAATATATTCGTAGATAAATAAATATAATTGTGTATTTGCGTACTATTTCAAATGATATATGGTAATGAATGATGATTTATTGTAAGTATTCGTGATAAAAATGTTTTTCTAATTATTATTTTTTTAAATGGGTTTATAAATTTGAGGTTGAGTTTTGGTGCGTATTTTTTATTTTTTTACATTATGAATTATTATTATCTTGCTATCTTACTTGATTCTGTGTACAGATATAAAGAAAATTAATTTTAAGTACTTTTAAAGTGAATTACATTTTTTTAATTAAAATCTTATCAATTGCATGTAATGCACTTTTTAAGGTGTATAAGTATAACTTCTTACGTATGTACATAAGTACCCGTACACACATATGTTTTTTTTTCCAAACTACCAACAAGCTTTTATTTATAACTCTATTCATTATAATTCAGATTCCTTAAGTCTACAATCTACAATATGTGTACAATATTCAATACAGATAATAATATACGTGTAGTAAAACGTGTAAAAAAGTTATTACCTCTGATTGTGGTTGAATTTCGACTATTGGACGACCATTAGTTATTATTAATGCGAGAGTAGTTCTGTCTGTGGATTTGTTACCCTATAAAGGTTAAGAAATTGAATCTATCACAATAAAATTGACTTTCACATTTAGCTGGCCTATAAAGAGCCTATAGAAAATGAAAATCCGTTTGTTAAGTGCTATTCCGTGACTACTGTCATAAACATGGAAGTATAGTTCGAAGGAGTTGTTACAATAAAAAACGATATAACTCTCCCAAAAGTTATCAACAACTTCTCCCCCTTAAACGTAACCTACTATTTGCGTAACTAAGGGACGTAAAAACTACAGTTTTATTAACAATACAACCTCAACCATAGCGGAAGTTATAAATGTTAAGATTCTGTAATAATCCTTTGTTTGTATTGGTATCCACATGGCGTCTCGTGTATGTAAAATACTAGCTTTTGCTGGTGGTTTCGCTTACAATATTATAAACTAAACCTATCCTTAGACTACAGTACTTTATTAAGATAAAAGTTACCCTATGTTCCCTTCTATAAGCCTGACAACGTGTAAGCAAATGGACTATTACCCTTTAAGACAAACAAATGAACGAAGTGACATCCACATTTATAATTTTATTTAGGATAATTTTTACCTGATTACTCTAGATAAAGGTAATGTTTTGTAACTATTACCTAATAGATTACATAGATTAATAGTTAACAATTAAATTAAGAATTCAATAAGGTGAATTGCAACAGCATTGTTCCTTTTCCGCGATATACAGAAGCACTAATGTTTTATAAACTGGTAGTATCTGACATTACAAATAATAAAATCGTCTAATTACTTTAATTTTATTTAGTTCATATTTGGTTTTGTGGCAATTACTAGAGTGGCTTAGTCGGTCACTCACAAACACCAAATAAAATAAACAAAGAAATGAATTTCACATATTTACCCATTTTTATAGTTAGTTTCAACTCAATAAGGACTAAGTGTCTGAGATGTAAAACAAAGAAAATTTGATCAAAACCTATCCAGTAGTTTTTGAGTGATTCGAGCGTAACAACAGACCTCTATAATTTTATTTATATAAGATAAAGATCCTTTAGGTATGCAGCGCTTTTTAACTTCAAATCGCGTCTAGCAATGTGTCAGAGTACTTAAGAAGCAGTCATGTGTAGGTCTCACATTTTTCCTTTAAGCTCCGTCGCGCACCGAGCTCCGACTAAGCTGGGGTAGAAATATCCACTACAAAGTGCCGGAGTAAAAACTTTTTAATAAAACCCTGGCAACGAATGCTTGTGAAATTTTCTTGCATTTTATGCTATTTCTATATATTTTTTTTTGTTAATCATAGAATGACTGAACCTTATTATAAAATAGCCACCCGCCTCCGACTTCTCACATGTGTATTAATTTTAAAATTGTAATAAAGTGGTAACTAAAGGGTTAAGCATCAAGCTATCAATTCTGTCAAAATTTTTGAAGATTTCCTTATTGTCTTCTATGTCATTCGTTTCACATTTTTTAATGTATTTTTTCACTTTTTCCTATCATTTTTTAATAATTTCTTTCATACAATCCTCGTCTTAAAAGTTTCACACATAACAAAAAAAGAGTTAACTGTGTAGGTCCAACCGTTCTCAAGCGATGCACGTACATACAATTAGCAATTCATTTTTATTTATATAGATAGATGTATATAAGTCTATGAATGGTAGTGCTTAGTAAGATTTCTTTGGAGTTTTGGGCGGGATCTTAGTCTGTTCTGTAATGGATTTTATATTTTCTTCATAAACTTGTCTTGTTTGACTCTGTTTTTATACAATATTTGTGGCGTGTTACCTAATATAATTCGTTTATTGTGCACAACTGAAGTGGATAGGAAATAATACTACGGGAGCATAAATTCTAAAATGCCGCAAAAACTCCATGAGAACTCCTAATAAGGGGGCCACCATCTTAGGTCATTGAAATTATAGCAAGACACTTGTAATATTATCATTACCTACTCGACATGCCAGTAATAATCTAGAAGATTAGTTGCTAAAAATAAAATGAAATAAAAAATGTATTTGCCTATTATTGTTCTAAATGCTTATATATACTAACGTCTGAGTTACTCTGAATTATTTTTAATCGCGACCAATTAATGTTAGCATACACAAATAACTTCTACTATATGAGCTGATTGAATGTAAAACTAATTTTCGTTTCAACAATATTATTCAACATTTACATCCTAAATAAATAGCTGTTAATGTATAACAAATAGGCTGTAACATAATTCAATACACTCCAATTCATGGTTGTCATAAGATCAGATAAGACCGTTCGCGAATTCACGAGCGGTGTCTGTAGCCCGGGGCGGATTATTGCTGACTTGAACGTTTCAGGTAGGCAGGTAAAAGGTCGTTTCACAGCTATTACAACCATGAATATATAAATATTATTAGTTTTTTTCTTTATTTATTTTACAAACTGTATTTGTATTTAAATTTTACACATATATAATAAAATAAAATTCACATAAAAATAAATACTACGAACAACCATCTAATGCACCGCCACAAGGAAACGTTCTCAGAAGTTTATGTCTTCTTACCTTTAGTTAACGACAAAGATGCAACCAGTTGTCACGAGACTTAAGATCAAAGATTGAGACTGTACTATCAGTGTAACAGACGAGCGACTTTCGTATTTTTTTAAGCTTACCAATATATTTGAGAAAACATATCTGAGAGCCAGTTCTTTTTCTGGAAGTATTCAGTGAGATTATGGGGTAAAAAGCAGGTTTTTAATTTTAAAAAGAGATTAGCTAGCGTCATATTAAGTAGTAGGTAATTATTCTACTTACATTATTTTGAAATACCGACATACGGAAATATATTAAGATACATTTTACAAAAATTTAAAATAATATACAATACTAAAACGGGATTTTAATTAAATAATTTATATGATATTTCTTAACTACTTCGGACTAATAACTGATTAACTATTAGTCTCTGCACCTACAGTTAATTTTATTCATTAAATAATAGTATGAAATAATATAATCGAATTCTAAAGTCTCACGTTCCATCTACATTTTTTTTTAAGTAAATAAGAATATTAGAAGTATTTGAAGGTTCTCGTCCAATCATTGAAGTTAAAAGACGTCGGGTACAGTCAGGACTAGGAGAGTCTCGTTCGAGCAGCGGTCGAGTGCACACGTGCGCCCGCTCGCAGCTCTGACAGTCCGTTCGGTTCGCCGCGCTCGGCCATCCTCGGTTATTTCCGACTCGCCGCGCCGCGCTCGCCTACCTGCGCACCAGATGTCCGCATTCCAACGGTCTCGTCGCCGCCCGACCCGCATTGTTATCGAGTGATTCATCGGCCGGTGCTTTGTTCGAGCGTTTTTGAAGAAACAGACATCAGCTGCGACGCCGCACTTTTAGTGCAAATATAAAACCGCACTTTTCGGTGCGACATCCCGCGCTGTCAATCAAAGACCACGCTTAGTGGCTACTCACGGGAATACGTGTCACGGTGCCAACGAGTGAGTAGAGCGCCCTGTCCGCTCGCCGGTTGCCCCGAGGCAAACGGTAAAGGCAGTTGGGCCTGGGTTGTCTGGCCTTGGCGAGTGCGCCTAGTCAGGTCCAGGTATCGCCCTCCCACCCTCCTATTCCCTCATTCCATCCCCGGGTGTCTGTTTGGGCGTAGCCCGGTTTACCGGTCTGCGTTCTCTGCCCTGGGCTTGATAGGGCCTCCCCCTAGGCTTTGTAGGTTCTTCTCTGTGTGGCATTGCACTTCGCCCACAGCTCTTTTGGTCCGGACTCGGGATAGTCCCGTAAATTTAATTTTGGCGTGCCCCCCTGCCCTTCAGGCAGGGAGGTTTAATTATGTCCTCCCCCGCCCCCCTCGCAGGCCCCGGGATGGCCAATATAGAAGACAGAGTTTATTGGTTAGAAGCAATAATCAGGCGCGTCCAACGTAGTGCCCCGCAGCTATTAGTTGAGCCGGTTAGTATAGACGAATTATCGCCCCGCGTAGCGACCGCGAACTCTTTCGCCGCGCTAGACTCGCCTAGTTCGCCGGAAAACCCACTAGATAGAATTAGTTTAGTAGCACCTATTCCATGCTCGGAGGCCGGCTCTGACATGGAACTAGATAATATTAGTTCCGCGCCAGCTAACGACGGCTTCACCGTCGTAAATAGAAAACGCGTCCGCACGCCGCCCATTGCCGCCGCGTCGCGCGCCTCTGATTCTGAGTCAGGCTCCGGTCGCCCGGCTCAGAAAACACTAAAAGTAGATGGCGCCCGGGTGCCCGCGAAATCAGCCGCGATCGCAGCCAATCGAACGCCTCGCTCGGGCAACGCTAGCCCCGCCCCCTCCCAAGCCGACGCTACGGGTCCCGTAGCCGAGGCTAAGAAGCCCCGCCCCCCGCCCCCCGTTACCATTCAGGACAAGGCCTCCTGGCTCGCGATTTCGACCTATATGAATGGGTCGGGTATCCGTTACACCTCAGCCCTGAATACCGCTCAAGGTATTCAGGTCAAAGTCCCCACCTCCATCGACCACCGCAAGCTGACCTCTCACCTCCGAGAGAGGAAGCTTAATTATTTCACTTACGCGCTCGAAGAAGAGCGCCTTCTCCGAGCCGTACTCAGGCGCGTCCCGGTGGAGTTGTCCACCGAGGAAATCTCAGACTCCCTTAAGGAGCAAAATTTCCCAGTGCGGGAGGTACACCGGATGTACCACCCCCGCACCAAAGCTCCCTACCCTATGGCGCTGGTCATCCTTGACCGTTCCGTAGAAGGCAAGGCCATTTTCGGCCTCACCACGGTCTGCGGCCTCACCGGTATCACCGCCGAACCGCCGCGCAAGACTCATACCCCGTCTCAGTGTCATAACTGTCAGAGTTATGGCCACACAGCCAGAGGCTGTCATCTCCGTCCCAGGTGCGTCAAGTGCCTCGGTGACCATCCCACGAAGGAGTGCGCTCGCACTCCTGACACTCCCGAGCCTCCCAGCTGCGTTCTGTGCGGTAACGCGGGCCACCCTGCGAGTTATCGCGGGTGTCCCCGCGCGCCCCGCCCGCAACGCCCACGCCAGGCGAGACAAGCCCGTAGGGCTCCTGCTGTCTCTGCCCGCCCTCCGCCTCCACCTCTTATGTCCGTTGAGACCTTCCCGGGCCTCCCGGGCTCCTCCCGTACCCCGGTAACTCCGGCCCCGATGCCGTGCGTGGCACCTTCTGTGCCGCAAGCCCCCCAGTCCTGGCGGGCCCCTGTCGCCCCCTGGGCTCCTAGGCCTCAACCTCAGGCTTCCAAGCCTCAGGCGCAGCCCCAGCCTCAGCCTCAAAGAGCGTTGCCCGCTCAGCCCTCTCATGCTTTTTCATTCTCTCTCTCGGGCATCGATTGGCTGTCTCAAGTCTTACTCGAGCACGACATTAGCGAAATAGTCGCATTCAATAAAATTTTAAATAGTAATAGGGACATCGGTCTTTTGAATGCGGTCTCTGCATTCCCAAACGTTGCCGCGACGATACAACGCCTCGCCCGCGCCGCAGTAAATAACAATAAATAGTATTCACACCGCCGAGTAAAATTAAACCGCGCGCTCTTTGTCTTTCGTTTTTTAACGCGAGAAATCTCCGTACGCAACGCGACTTAGTAGCCGACTACTTACACGATAGGCAGATAGATATATTGTTAGTACAGGAAACGCTCCTTAAGCCGAAAATGAATAATCCGCGTATCGCGAATTATGATATTATCAGAAACGACCGTGTCGCCCGCGGGGGCGGCACTTTGATTTATTTTAAACGTTCGTTATATTGTATGTCAGTAGAGCCACCCGTTCTTACAAATATGGAAGTGTCAGTGTGCAGGTTAGGAATGACCGGTCATGCGAACATAACGATAGTTTCTGCTTATCTTAAACCGAGTAAAGAGCTTCTCAAGTCTGACTTGGAGGCGCTGTTCGCGTTAAGTAACAGTGTTATCATAGCAGGGGACCTCAACAGTGGGAGCGTCATTTGGAATAGTTCGAGTACTTCCCGCAACGGGGTGACACTCGACAAACTAAGTGGCGATCTCGCTTTTGACGTCATAGCCCCGCCGGAACCCACTCACTATCAGGACCGCTGTCGCCCGACAGTGTTAGACGTAGCTCTTTTAAAAAACGTCCAGCTTTCTGTGCGACTCATACAAGTCGTACACGAACTAGACTCAGATCACCGCCCCGTTATCTTGCAACTAGGTTCAGATTTCGATATCGACTGTCAGTCCGTGCGCGCAGCTGACTACGCGAAACTCCGCAGTCACTTGAAAGACAATCCGTCCTCGGAGAGTCTAAATAGAATTCCGGACGTGTTGGTGTCTAAAGCCGACGCGGATCTGGCTATCGATTCCCTGGTCGACCACCTCCAGACCGCCGTCAGGGTGACCTCGAGAGAGGTACAAGCGGTGAACGATCGCCGCTTTATACTCCCTGACGACGTGAAGGCGTTGATCACGGAAAAGAACGCCGCGACCCGAGCCTACGACACTTACCCGACCGAAGACAATCGCGTTCGATTACGTTCATTACAAAAGTTAGTTAAAACTAGTATCGCAGAAATCCGAGCCGCCAGGTGGGACAAACTCCTGGAGGATATCCAGCCGTCCCACGTGGCGTTTTGGACGTTCACGCGTAAGTTCAAATCAGAGCAGAGTGCATCGATGCCCCCGTTAGACAGAGGTCATGGGTTGCCTCCCGCGTTCGAAAGTATAGACAAAGCGGAGTGTCTCGCCGCGAGTTTAGAGGAGCAATGTTCTCCAAACACTGCTAACACTGACCCTGTCCATATCGAATCGATAAAATCCGCGGTAGATAGCTTTCTCGCGTCTCCTCGCGCGGATACCCTAACCCCGGTTACTTTTGACGAAGTGACGGCCGCTATCAAGCGTCTGAAGCTTAGGAAGTCCCCAGGTCCCGATGGAATCAGGAACGAGGTACTGAAGCTCCTTCCTGACTTCATCATAGCTCTTTTGGTATGCATCTTCAATGCTGCCATGTCCCAGGGTCACTTTCCAGCCGTCTGGAAAAAGGCCATAGTGATAGGCATTCACAAGCCCGGCAAAAAAGCTACGCTTCCCGCTAGCTATCGCCCTATCAGTTTACTGGATACACTAGGCAAGTTATACGAGCGGCTCCTTCTGAACCGCCTACAGACCACGATAACAAGGTTGAATCTGCTGCCGCCTGAGCAGTTCGGTTTCCGTGCACAACACTCGTGCACGAACCAAGTACACCGCCTCACGGAGTACATATTCTCTAAATTCAACGAAGACCCCCAGCCCCAGGTCAGTCCGGCCAAGCCTAAACCGAAACGTACAATAGCGGTCTTCTTTGACGTCGCCAAGGCCTTCGACAAGGTCTGGCACGACGGGCTAGTCTACAAATTGTTCAAGTCTAGTATTCCGGATAGTTTAGTTCACATCATCCGCGAATTTCTCACAGATAGGACCTTCCGCTATAGAGTGGAAGGTGAGTTATCCCAGCCCCACCCGATACGTTCAGGAGTGCCCCAGGGGTCCATCCTCGCGCCCTCCCTCTTCAACCTGTTCATCAGTGACCTACCTCGGTCCCCGGGGTTCGAGGTAGGTTGTTACGCTGACGATACAGTAATCTACGCTTCCGATTGGCGGCCGTCGCATTTAGCTATCCGTATGAATAGGGCCATCGAGGAACTCGGCGAATGGTTTCTTCGATGGCGTATAGAGGTTAATCCCGAGAAAAGCGCTGCGATCTTTTTCGATCCGGTTCAGCGTCCGCGTCCGAGAAATATAGAGTCCCTTAAATTGTATGACACCGAGATTCCTTGGGCCCTTACGGTCAAATATCTCGGTGTCACGTTAGATAGACGCCTCACGTTTAAGCAGCATGCAGTGAGAGTACGAAACAAAGCCGCTATGGTTTTGGGTCGTCTGCATCCGTTATTATGTGCTAAGAGCAAAATGTCCGTCAGACATAAGCTCACACTTTACAAAATGTGTATTCGTCCGATTTTGACGTATAGCTGTCCCGTTTTCGCGCATATGTCAAAAGCGAACTTCAAGATTTTACAAAAAATACAGAACCGTTTTCTACGAAAGGCGATCGGTGCCCCGTGGTACATCCGGAGAGTCGACCTCCATAGGGACCTGGAGATGCCGTCTATCTGGGAGTACGTAAAAACTCTCACGACTAGTTATTTCGACAGAGCCATGAATCATCCCAATCCGTTAGTGGTATCCGCCGCGACTTACGATACCGTGCCAGGCGCGCCGCGTTACAAAAGACGTCCGCGTTACATTTTCACCGACCCTCCCGAAGAAATTTCGCTAGGTAATCAAGACTACCCTTCCGTCCCTCGAAACACAGCGTGTGCGCGCCCACGCCCGCGTAATCACAGATCACGCCGCCGCGGTTTGGCTGTGAATTTTGCCCCAGCACACATTCTTAGGCCTCCCTCGGCAACTGCTCTAGCCGAGGTCCGATCCCCCGGAATGGAGCCCTCGAGCAGCTTGCATGCGCGAACAGAGTACCACTGATTCGATCAAACACTCGTCTACAACACAACACCGATCACCCCACACACGTGCACACACACTCACTCGTAGGTACACATAGTGGTGGGCTGTTTTTGTTTGTTTTTTTGCCCTTCGAACTGTAATAGTTTAGAACACAGATAGATAGATACAAAATACATGTACGGGATCGTAAAACATACATGCTTGGTAACCATGTATATTTCACGAACCCATACAGGTATGATACGGATAGGCTTAGCTTAGCTAGTTAGATTCGGGTTTTCGACGACAGCCCAAGCCGAGGCGTGCCGTGCGCCCTTGTGCTAGTCGTCCATATAAAATCGGGTGAGTGCCTTAAGCGCTCCCCTTAGTAGTCCGGTGGAACTGTAGAGCCTTGCCAGGCTAACAGTGTAGGTCAGTTCGATAAGTAAAAATCAGGACTAGGATGGGTGACCGCCCAGGTACACCGCATGCTCTTTTTTGTATTTTTTTATTTAAAATGTTTCCCTGTACTACAAAAGTTTCCTGGGTCGGTTCAATACACGTAATTATATGTATGAATATTAACTGTTTGATTTGTAACAAACTACGTTTTGAGTCCAAATTGTTGTGTGTAAAATTATGTTCTGTAGCAATACCGAATATATTATTTTTCGGAACACTGTTGCAATAATATCGGGAAATTGTACACTAATTTTAACTACAAACCAGAGAAACATATTTCGGTCACATTTATAGCATGCAATGATACATATTCAACGTAACAACAATGCATCCGCGGCTTGTACTTCCGACATGCATTGCAAACCTGAATTTCAGTTGACAAATGATTAATGCTTCGGTAATTAATTAGTAACATGTTGCATAAACGCATTTATGACGTTAAATATGACATTCCCGCAATGTATTAAAATTTGACGTTAATAACCGAACTATATTATAATACCACGCTAATTTTTCTTTTGTCTTTCTCCTTCTTATTACAAAAGCAAATAACTTCGATAGAGTGACGTCCCGTTACATAGACCATCAAATACCAATTTACAGACATTTTAATTTTAAAAGCGTTATCATTAAAAATAATGCTGTACGGTGTGAATCGGACACTGTTTCGGGTGGGCTCTTCGAAACGTAATCTTTTTGGTGGCAAGATTTATTTGAAGTTAGATGTGACTTGCCTTTAAGTATTATTATTGGCGATGTAGTCAAATTAAAACTTGGGGTTGACTCTTGTTTATTTTGATAGTGCCGTTACTAATTTATTTGATATTTAATGGTGTAGTCATCAGCAGACACAAAATGTATGAAAATAATCTTTGTTTGACTTTTATACTAGATGCAAATGATAAATATGTTTTTTTACATGAAAACGTTTAGTTGCTCTTAAAGCACAGTGATAGCCGGTCAAACTTTCTCGTGTTACACCGTCAGATTTTAATCGCTAATATCTACAAAACTAATATTACGAAAACAACAGTTTAGGTCGCAATAGATGGAGCATATCTGTATAAATTTATTATTAAGCATTTATTTTATCCATGTCGTTAATAGGGTAGTGTGTGTGTGTGTGTGTGTTAGTGCCTGCTCGTAATTGTTGTAAACTAGCATTGGGTTAAATTATACATTTTATTAGTGTAGTGAGAGAACGCGTTTAGCTAAGACTTTAATTCGGAATTTAATTGTAAAAAGCTTGAGAAGCGCTAATTAGACGTTAACTCTAGGGTTCAAAGTAAAAGAATAAAATATTTGCTAAATATATGTAAAAATTTGTAGTTAGATTGAAAATTGCAAAAAGATTAAAGATGTTGTCTCTCGTCTCATAGGAGTTGTAAATATATGCAAAAGTCTAATGCCGAGCAAATGTGAGAGCTACGGCAGCATCGAACAGGAAATGATAAACGGCACAAAGCAATAACGTAGGTGAAGACTTGTTATGATCTTATCTCGATGTTTTCACGGCAAATCTACGTCGTGGGCTTTGACTACGCCTGGCCTGTAGTGTACCTGCCGGAATACACCAATAATCTCTTGGCATAAGAGTTTCAACTTAAACATGGTAGCAAACCAGGCGGGCATTACAAAAGTGACGTACTATCATTCTACGAACTTATCATCCTGTTTCAATTAGTTAATAACATACTGTATATCGTAAGACCGCAGAGAGAATACAGTACCGGGTAACCCATTTCACAACGCTTCTGCAGAACCTTACGGTTGTCGCTACTTTATTAGGTTTTAGAGAGCGTGTATGAGCAACCGCCCGGTGATAGGAAGAACGAATTTGAAACGATGATGAGAGTACCATATCAAAAAACTCCTTCATAATATTGTCCATTGTAAAAGCGGTAAAGTACATATAAATTACCTGTCTGTGAAATTGTAATGAATCTAGACTGATGTATATTCATCATGTTTCAAAAGATAATTAAATGTACGTATACATAACGTAAAAGCTACGCCAATCGCGAACAAAAGCTAATGCTAAAATAACCATAAAATTAGACTAGCAAAACATGTTTATATTAGCGTGTTGACTCAAAGGGTTACCTATTACAGAATATTTAAGGCCCATCAATAATTAGATCAAGCGATTTCGACGTTTAACATACTATGAATAAACGATGAGTTCTTGTGATGTTATGAACGTAAATAATGCGTTTGAATTAGAGAGGTATGTAGCTATCTAAGTTTACATACTGGAATTTATAGATGTGTAATACTATTTAATGGCGCCGCGTTTTGACTATCAATCGTGCTGTGACGTCAAATGATGATAGAGGAATATTGGAATATAGCGAACAAAAATAATCAATACTTCAAGATCTGCCTTAATCATACGATGTGTAAGCGCACAGTAAATTTAGAGTAACTGACAAATATTTTTATGATGTCCAATTTTATAACTATGCCAAACAAATTTTGAACCGATAATGGCTTAACGTTTGGTTTGTATAGGCCAATGAGCCGGAACTTTTGGTGAAGAAAAACAACGTAAAGAATTTTTTTTTTTTCAAAATGACATACCCTACTGTCACTATGGCCTTCACAGAGTCACCGGACTACTAAGGAGAGCGCTCATGGCACTCACCTGATTCGCGATGAAAGCATAGTATTGTGGTAGTGCTATTTCTACAGCCGCTTAGCTAGCGCCGATATTCAACATGAAAATCTCTTGTCATTTATCTATAGGCGTATTAATTACATGAGTAACGTGATCTTTTACAACATTTTTCCAGGGTACAAATGGTTTCAATATCATAATTACTCATATAGGCCGGGCTTCAAAATGGCGGACTTCTGAAATTCTTTTGATATTAATGATTCCGGTATCATCGCTATTACTAAAAATGTAATATAATTTTTATATCAAGGAAGTAATCATTTCTTACTTCTCATTTTTCAACCTAGTACTTACTTCTATTTAAATTTTTGGTGGTATAAACATTTGCGTTGTGATTTGTCTGGTAGAAGTGACAGGTAGGAATAATTTATAATTATATACATACATTATACATTATCGTGTATTTATCCATAATAACAGAGTCATACAGTAATTCTAACGGATTTTCCCATCGGCAATATTTCAGAAATCATCCTATTAATAACCCTCGTAAAAGATACATTTTCAAAACCTCTTTTTTAGTATTTATGTATGTTATGTAAGAAGGTTGTGTAAAATTTCATGCTTCTAAATCTACCAATTTAAATCCGTAATCACAGATTCATACAGTACTTCTGAAGGATTGTTCTATAGGTAATATCTCGTAAATCATCCTACTTAATACCCCCGTAAGGGTTAAACCATCAAAAACCCTTTCTTAGTATCCATCTATATTATGTAAGGAAGTTGTACAAAATTTCATTATTCTAAATCCACCGATTTAAGCAGTTTAACTACCTCTTTGTCAATTTAAAGAACCTGATTAGTTAGATTTATAGTTAACTAGTGATCACCCTTGATTTCATCTGCATTCATATTTTGATATATTATGTTGCCATACGTTATCTTCGCAAACTCTTACGGTTTATGCAGCGGTCGCCTAGACAACTCTTAAGTGGCTGGATTTGTTCACTTTACTTCACACTTACCATTATGTTTTGGCGAATTCAAACGATACCTTTCTGAATTATAGCTTATGTATTATTCTTACGTATAAGGAAACTGGCAGTAAAAGCAGTTGTGCATCAACCTAATGAAAATTGTGGATATCTATTTCGCTTATTTTCCCCTAACAAGTAAGATTCAACTCCCTAGATCAGTAGTAGCGTAATTTGTTTTAAACATCTATCATTTTTTTTTTGTAAAAGCGTTGGTACGTCGTGAAATTATTTGTAGGAAATAAACGTGGAAAAACAATTTAAAAGCATTCACGAAATAATTGTACATAACATATTTTCACAGTTTATTACACATGTTAATCTAAACACACACAAATGTTATGCGTTGTCAACAATAAATTATATTCAGTTAATTTTAATCCAAACGAATAAACAGATGAGTAAGAAGGCAGAAGAAGAAGCAGACGTTTTATATAAATTAAAGATCGATTCTGGTGAGGTGGATGCTCCAACATGAAGTTTTTATATCAAAATTCATATTTCGATACGGGGGTGACATTTGTCACTTTTGACCGATGCGCACTTTTTTCGCGATACCTATACATCTCTGCCATATATATCATACAAATAACCCGCTTTAGCTTATTATGAAACCACCAACCCATCTCTCGCCGCCAGACAATATGTGAGTGAACGATCCAGTGGCCACCAACTTGGAGGCACCAGGGGGCGATTCGGTAAGCGAATTAAGTGTTTCTTACACCCCCTATCGTTCACATAAATTTGGATTTTACAAACCATACTTGTTGGACACTATATTAGACACAGTTTGGCTGACACGTATCCACGTGTTCAGCCATAATACGTTCTCAAGCCGCTTAGTGAGCACGGCTATTGATACGCCTGCCTCACAAGATACATTCACTGCATAAATGACCATATTTAAAATCTTAGACTTAGTACGTCATAAAATGAGCATTTATTCTAATACCGATAAACTGCCAGAAGAATTTTCTACCGTATCATAGGCCCCCTATAGTTACCCAAACTCATGCTTGGATCTAACTAATACTTCTTAACGCAACCCCTAAAAGAGTGTTCTCAACATTACACAAAATATTTAGCAAATATATTTTATTTATAGGGATCTTGATCAGGGTTGTGCGCGTCAGGTTACCTCGCATAAAGCAAATGCTTTATTACTGCACTCTGTAGGAAGTAACATAAGGTACAGTTCCAAGGAGTTAGAATCAATGGAAGGAAATAAGACGACGGTTTCAAAGATTATAGTTAACTGTATAATATTTTATTCTCTTATAAATTTTGCGTAGATACTGTCTAACAATTCAAGAGTACAGGTGAATTATTGAACTTAGTTAGCGTTAATCATACGCCCAAAGATTGTACTGAAATGTGATTTTAATGGCACTTGTAATGTTTGACAAAGGACTTTACTGAGTATTATCGAGTTTACGTTTCCATTAGATCTAAGCAGTTATGACAATAGTTAACAGAGTTACATTCATATTAGGAAAATAATTAACGTATTATTCATTGCAGGCCGCTTTTTTATTTTGAGAAGGTACATATTTATTAAATTGGCAGTGTGTTATTTAGCGATTTGGAATTCTTATGAGATACGTCAACTAAAATTCGCCTTTTGAAAGCAATGTACTATTGGATATTTTACTAGTAATAGCATTCTTACGGCAAATTTTTGTAATAAATCACAAACTTTTCAGTTTTGTCTTAAAACGATTACTTTTTATAATGAATAAATAAGAAACTACGTAATATCCACGACTTTGTTTGCATAGTTTATTATCTTAACAATATATTTGATGTATAAATGAAAAAACAATCATCACACTGCTTGCCCTCTTCTTCACCTAAAAAAACAAACATCGCTTAAAACGCTTAGTGTTTATAAAAATAGCATTATAACTTTAATGATTTTATATTAAGTAAACCTAGTATATAAGAAATTTAAAAGTCCTATAATCGTATACTGTGAGCTGGTAAAGAACAGGTAGGTTTGCAATAATTCGAATATATATATCGGAAATACAAATAGAGCTTCTTTTGTGAACAGTCGGTTAAGTCTGTCGCTTACTATATAATATTTTACTCAGTGTTTTACGCATAGTACTTTATAAACTAGAAAGTTCAAACTCTAAAAGGAAGTCGCGTACCTCTTTCATCTTCTATTTTAAAATTAATGAGTACGCTTCACTACCACATCCAGTCATTCATACGTCATTGATGTTGGAATCAGTAATATTTTTTTCTCATAGCCTTTCCCCTAGATCTCCAGAGATCGTTTATGTTCTGGTTATGATGTTTTGGGAAGCGGGAGTACAACTCCCGTTACAGTATATCAAAGTATGTATTCCTCGATAGATAGTAATGAAAAATTTACCAGCAATTTCTTGATGTACTTGTTTAGACTGATGGTTTACAATAAATGGGGCATGGTAATGAAAAAGAAAAGTGGTTATTGTCTTGTAGAAGAACAATGTAAAGTACTTAGAAAATGCATTTTCAAGCGATGGTAGCTTAATGGGTAGAGATTTAAATCTTATGAAGCCTGATCTTTACGTGAAATAAATACTGTAATGAAGCCATAGAATTGGTGTTACTCACTTATTACTTACTTACGTACGTACCTTGAGTTAAAAATCTGTCACCAAGCAACTACAGTGTGTCCCGGCAGCTGTACTGAGAGGCAATCTTCCTATCGGTTTAGCGTGGTGCCATCTTAGACCACATCTTCATTTAACATCATGTGAGATTGTAGTTCTAAACGTCTAAAATATTAAAAAATATATAAAATTGGGTTTGTGGCTTTTTTATTTTTTTATTGTTTTGGCGCGCGATTTTACTCATATTTTAATTTTCACGTTTTAAATTGTACTAAGGTAAGCAAATTATTTATAAAGCAGTATTAATTCGTAGGTAAGCGACTACACGATTGCATGCGAGACATGCTACCGCACTGACATAACCATTCACAATTTGAACTTTCTCGACAACAAGTAAACGTGATTACTTGCGAACGGCTCACCTTCGATCTAGTAATTGCTAATCCCTTAAGGGCCCTAATCTCCCTCAATAAGTAAGCTATAAAAAGCGAAAAAAATCATTTTTTTAACTGACAAATAAATTCTAGTAATTATAACGTTCAAATAGTCTTTGGATCTTTATAATATTAGATAGGTGTAAGAGAGTCATAAGTAATGAAAATACACAAATAAATTGCTAAAAAAATCAATAGTATGTTAGGGAAAGCTTAAAATAAATGCTTATAGACCCGAAATATTTCGTTGTATATTTTCGTTGGAAACCAAAATTTTATCGCTTACTAAAATGATTTTATGCCAACAAACAAACAGTAAACTGAATTTATGTCGACCGATCTTACCGAAAGCACGAGCTTAGAGGCTCTCCTAAATGAACCGTAATAAATAAACATGAACATACTTGACCAAAATGTCAAGATAGTCGTGGAGCTCGAGATCCTTAAGTTTACAAAAGTGTTCACAAATTTCATGACATTATTTATTTTCCGTTCCTATATCTCATAATCAAAAATAATAATAATAATAAATAATAAAAAACAAATTTCGATCTGCATTTGTATCAACGTAATTGTTTATCGAACATACATACTTTCATCATACATCATAAATAATAGGAATATCATAAAAATCCCTCCTTTTTCTTGACTAAGTAAAATGTTGTTACGAATCTATCTTAATAATAATAACACTCTTTAGCAATATATGAGTTGTCATTAGATTCACCTTAATTGTAGAATTGATATAATGATTAAGTAAGAGATCTTTAAATAAAAAAGATTACGAAAACATATTAGTAGTAATTATTTTCAACTGAAATACTCCCTAGTTAATAAAGAATGTAAATTATTATAATTATTAATATACCCAAAAAAAATCAGTAATTTGCAGTTTTTTTCTTATAAAAAATATCTAAAGATAAAGGATTTACTCGCGTTTATTCTTTTTTGTCTTTAGCACTCGGTAACTCGTGGCACCGTACAACGCTTACCCTCACTATTACTCTGTTTCCTCTTAATGTATCTTGTAGCTTACACTTTGTATGGCAAATATTATACTCTTAAAGGTCCATGGTATACTATAAAATGCAAAGAAGATTGTTTTCAAACCTGTTAGTTGCATACTTAAGCGTGTTCAAGGAAAAAAGAGAAACTCTTGAAATGTATAAAATTAGTATATATTTTACTTCTTGTACAAAGAAGCACTTAAATTTGAACACTGATAAAATACAATAATATCGCTTTAAAAGTATACTTTTTTATTCTTTATAGGTTTTATCGTTTGTCTACAATAGCACCTCTTGTTATATGGTTTTTTTTAATATATTATAGGCTGCAAACGAACAGGTGGGTCACCTGATGATAAGTGATCACCACCGTCCATAGACACTAGCAACACCAGGGAAGTCGCAAGTGCGTTGCCGGCCTTTTAAATATGTGGGCCTCCGACACTCTCACTGACCGAACGAAACGCAACAATGCAACCACTGTTACTTCACGTTGGTTTTCTGTGAGAGGGTGGTACTACCCCGGGCGAGCCGACCCATTCATGCCGAAACCAGCAATAGCTTCAGCGTAGCTCTACCACCTACAAACAACATGCGGTCCAACATGGTAAGCACACTAAACCAAGAGGGACTGTCTCTGAAGTGCAGCTGTCGGAACACACCTATAGGTGCTTGGCGACAGATTTCCAACTTGAGGGTGGTAGTTAGGTAAGCTTGGAAAAAGCTCCACCGCTATGTGGTTTTGTCTCCCATTTAAAATATATATTGTAAAAAAAAAACAAATGTTTCTATAGTTAGAAAGGGTTCTTTCAAATTGATACAAAAGCTAAACCTCACAATATCCGAAATAATCATAGTAAAGTATATACAACTCTAACTGTGGAAGTATGAAGTTATAACACAAAAATGATTATTTAGTTAATTATGATCCCGTGACCAAGGACATATCTGCCTCATACACAGTTTCGTGTATCAATAAAATATGATAAGTAAATTTATACGAGAAAATTGTCTGTCATCAGAATCCGTCGTAAAAATGAGTGTCACGGAGCAAAAAACTCCAAACTGTGCAATATTTGGCATTTTGGAATACGTCCAAACCGTGACGGGGTGACCGCTCGGCCGAAATCAATTTTATGTAATTTCTTACAGAGAGACGTGATCGCGGAAATGGTATTTTGAAACGTGTAAATTACTAATTTAGGGATACAGTATCTTTTTGTTTAGACTGTAGCATATAGTCGTGATTTTCTTTATTGCTGATACCTTAGCGAAGTGAACGTATAATCGTATACTACTGGGAATAATTCTAATCCTAAATAATATTATAGAGAATGTGAGTTTGTTTCTTGGTTATACTTTCATGCCTAACTACTCAACTAATCATTATGAAATTTTGCACACACGCTATCAGGGGTACAGAACAGGACATAGGGTACCTTTCATCAAGGAGAAAAGCACTATTCCCAAGGGATAGGTCAAATCTACTGTTGTGTTGGTTCCTCATCACCCAACCACGTGCAGGTTGACGGAAGCGATGTGGGAAATTGGGACGTAGTTTTCTCTTAGTGTACTTCACTCGCGGCGATAATATATACCTTTTCGATATATTACTTTTTTCTGGAGTCGGCAATGTTCACTATTTTTAACTTAGCGTACCGATGTACCTTCTGCGTGGCGTATGTGCTGACGCGTTAGAAGTGCTGAAGGTATGAGATTATGCGTTTGGAAATTTTAATATGTAATACGTACTAACATTTACAGTAATGCCAGATCTACAGTAAAGTCGCGACTAGAATCTAGTAATAAACGGTGATATAAGATAAATTTTCCAATATGTATATATACAGGGGCTCTCGTTAAATTGTTAGTTTACAAAGTTGTTTTCGAATTGCGTGAAGATACGATGGTGGCTTTTAATCAGTTTTAATGCTTCAAGTGTGAGTTTCGCATTTTGGTAGTCCAAAGTGATAGATCTTGATCAAAATTCAACTATGGAAGCTCCATTGACACTCCTTTTTCTCACACAAAGAAGTAGTGCAATGAGCTACGAAGTGCTTCACCTCATATTCCTCGGGAGTACGGTTGGTGCCAGAACTATAGTCCTTTTGAGGTTTACTGTACATATACAAAGGCTACAATGAACATATAACATCAAGTGAACTACATACATATGTGCTATTTCATTCTATGAAAATTAAAACCATTAGGCTAAACATATCCAAAGCAGTTTGGTACACCTAAACTGACATCACATGCACGTAATATACGCCTGTGAACAGCAAATAACGAAGTATATACATATATATGAATGACAGAGTGTATCTAAATAGATCATAAAGTATTCAGATTTCTAGAGACTATCGATAGTTCGTTCGATAACCAAAATTTTGTACTATAATCTGTTATCTGTTCAAGGTACAGCTCAGATAAAAATCCTCGTTTCTATCGCTAAAATACTTTACAAAGAGAAGAATGTTTAATTTGATAAAAAAAAAAAACACATTTATTTATTTTCCTCTCGAACATATTTAAATCGATATCATTTTCCGCAGCAAACACAAGTATCTATTGCTTTTGATCTCGTCGCGTACATGAAGCTATGAAAATTTATGGACGTGTATATAAATAATTTTGTTGTTAAAATAACGAGTTACATTCGGAGACCGCCTTGCTTCGAGTTTACACTGAAGAAGGTTTAAGATATAAAAACAAAAGTGTTTCAAGTTTATACTAGAGCACCTTTGAATGAGTTTTTGAGCAACATTATTTAAAAATAATAATAATTAGGTTTATTGGTTGAATTAGTCAAATTTGTTAAGGACAGTTCATTTTGAGAATATTAAAAATATTTTATAATTGCATTGTACTACTAACACATGAATTAGGATTCGATGAAATCTTTCTTATTTAGAACTGAATGAATAAATGATCAAATTAAAAAAATTCTCGTTCTTGTTTGTTTCTATGCATTAATTTAAAACTACCGATAAAATATCATATTATATATTATGTAAGAATAGGTTGTCTAACATCATGTTTCGACCTCTAGAAGAGTAACGATTACCTCAGAAAATGTAGGTCAGAAAGTATACGAAAAAAAATTAGGGTGGACGTTACTTCTCAATTCCGCTAAGAATTGTTTGGTCACTGTCACGTCTTATTGCAACAAAAAACCGTTATTAAGGAACTAAAACGCCTTTTTTATTGTTTTTAGTTCTTTCACAACTATTTTTTGCGGCAATAATTCTTATCGGAAGAGCGAAGTTAATGATGGATTTCCGCAAAGTAACGCCTTCATCAATGAAAGTAAGTATACGTTACATGGAAAGAAACTGATAGTGCGACTATAACAGTGCAAATAAAAATCGAATCGAAGGTAGGTTAAGTGCCCTCTGAAAGTCAAGGATTACTGAGAAGAGCCGAATTGTGAATTCCTATGTCTGCGAACTGCGAAGTATCATCCTATGCGGTTTAGTCGCGTGATCTGTTTCTATCGCAATTATGGTGCTCTATACAGAATATTTTAAAAATTATATTAGTATAGTAACTGCATTGCTGCATTTATAATTTAGTATTATAGAGTAAAAACATTATTAATGCACCATCCACGCTTTCTTAGTTCCGTGTGTCACTATGTTTCTTATTCATCTCTCCGCCTATGAGATGGGTCGGGAAATTGAAAACTAATATCGGATAGAAACTGTTCATTGTATTCCAAACGTAAATGTTGAGGCAAACAACCGTTTATGAATTCCAATGACGTGCAAGAACAGAGTGCACTTTGTATCTATTGGAATTATTCCACGTCGTCGTTTGTAAAGTAGATTTCTTTTTGTGTCGTTTACTTGTGTTAAAATATTTCCACGTTTATTAGAAATGGTATTTGTTTTTAGAATGCTTGCTAATATTATAAATGTGACGTTATTTGTTAATTTGTTACGCTTTAACGCCTTAACTACTAAACTAATCATCATGCAGTTTTGAATACACACCATCAGGCTTACGGAAAATGAAATAGGCTGTCTTTTATCTAGATAAAAAATATTCTTTCCGAGGGACAGGGTAAATCCAAGTTAACCCGAATGAAAAATAATGGACAATTACTTAGAAGTGTCAATAACTTACATGAAATATATGTAGTTTGTACATATAATACCGAATTCATTCAATAAGTATTTCAAAACCAATTTTCACGTTTACTGATAAAAGTTCTTTGCAGAGTCTTTTTGTAGATGGCCTTTTGTCTCTTGTCTACTGTGTAATAAATGCATGTAATAAAATATTACAGTATTAAAATAAAACAACCAGTAAAAATAATTTAACAAGCACAACGTGTAAAACTAACATTGAAAATATGAAGCTATTTTTCATCACGATAATATTCATAGTGCGGTGTTTTAGCTTTTTCTTTAAGATTTTCTTTCATGTCTTTGACGCTATTTAGCTTTGAGCATACTACATAATAATTCAGTATCGTAATTTTATATGTCTTACACAAAAAAATTGTGTTCATTTTTTAATTCTATTTCGAGAATGTGAATAAAGAATTTGCTATGAAAACATTAATAACTGAGATATCTATAATATAGTTAATCGGTAGTAATTGTCATGATCCATGTAATATGTATCATCATAATCAGCCTATAAGAGACCCACTGCAGGACCATAGGCCTCTTCCTGAAGAAAGGTATAGACATAATCACTACGTCAGCCCATAACGTATTGGCGATTTCAAACTCTTAAAAATCCAATCATTTTTCCCACAAACGGTGGTATTATAAGAACATATCTCAAGTTCCGGTTTCCTCACGATGATTTACTTCACCGTCAGCCGATAGTGTTACCAATTTAAATTAGTAAATGTACGCGAATTCCGAAGAATATAGTATAATATAATATGTATAGTATGTTATTCCGAAGTAAGATAAAAAATTGTTAACTATATTAACAGAAAAATAATTACACTGGGGTATAAGATTCCGAAAATGATATTAAAAATGTATAAGCCACTGATTTATATAAATAACTAATCATGTTTTATGTTGTTGAAATAAATCTTAGTAGTGTTTAATAGAATTTTGTTTACTAAAACTATCTTTACTCTGTCTACGTTAGAGTTGCATTTTTTATAGACACTGGTGACTAATTTATTTGTAATTTCTATATTATTAATACAAATGAAGTCATATTATTACATTGTATTTAAAAGGCCATGATTTTGTCCACAAATTGGCTAGCTCTATCTCACAGTTGCAATAGCATTTAATTTTATGCATCCTTGGCTCCCTACACCGTGCACCGCACAACGTAGCCTGCCTGCACTATTTACCATATTTTCTGAACTATATTTTGTATACACATTGCTCGTATCCTAAGTATTGTAGTATGATTTTAGCTACTACAAAATCTTCCTCAAAGAATAGCTTATAAAATGTAAAAATAACTATTTAAATCTTACTATAACTTCCGGCGATTACCATGTTCAAACAAACAGAAAACTTGTTGTCATATATTTTATTATTTAAATAGTTACCAAAAAAATGTACGTTCCATTGTGCTATTAACATTGCTGACATAGATTTCCATAGACTAATTATAGAAGAGATTAAGATTGCAGAGAAGTTTTTTTTGTTTTTGTACTTTTGTGAAGGATACTGACACTGTTTCTTTAAACTAACTTTTATAAAACGATGTAATAAAAACATGATTACCGTAAAATTCGGAATTTCTCTTGAACTGCATCTGTAGTATTCTTTTTATGACATCTCTGAAAGTATTTATTAAGCGACACTCGGTGAAAAATTACTTCATACTTCATCAGGTCGGCGTATTTTTATGATGGTTTTACGAGCTATAAAAATGACGTTCGCGAATTCAGGTCTCTTGGTAGTAATACATTTTTAAAATATTTTATTTTTCAATACAACTTGGTATCAGTGTATTGAATTATCTTCGTTTAAGTAGGAAATAAGTTGGCAGTGTCCTGTGGTTCGTATCTATCTATATAGCGACAATGGCTCAGTGGTTAGCATCATCGCATACTGCGTTGATAAATGTAGGTTTGAATCCTCATAAATTAGTCGGAGTTTTGATTTAGGCCCCACAAGAAACTAGATCTGTTTTATCTTTCTATTGTACATATTATGAATATTAGTCATTGTAATTTGTGGGCACAATCGTTTTTTGCGGATGTACAAAGAGGGGTATTACTATAGTTCATGTAATAATCTATCTACAAGTTGCGGCCCTTTGAGTTAAAAACCTGTTTGACTTGGAACTTAAACTTCATCAGCAAACCGATAATATATTTTAGAACTTTGTTATATAGGCCGAACCCTATTACGTTCAAAATTTTACGGGTCACATCGAATTAGATAAGCATGGGGTGATTAATCTCTGAATTTTTCTGGTATTCAGCCCTTATTGCCAACTTTTGTCACAAGAAAGGGATACGATTCAAAATTCCTCATAATTGTGACGGCTGAGCAATGTAACTCAGCACTAAATAGGTGTTTGTGCTTCAATCAATTCAATTGTTATCCATTGCTCCAGTTATTTCATTTTTTAAATTTGTGCCAAGTGAATTAAAATTATTTTGTCACTCACACCGAAGGCTACCGCTAACTCTAACGTGGTCTGGCATAGATCCACTACTATAATTACTTTTAATTCTTCGATGTCAACTAGGGTCTTCGGCCGATCAAGTGGTTTGTTTCGTAGGTCAAAATTTCCAGAATGAAAATGTTGGGAGCAAAAACGTACCGTGCTCTCTTTTATAGTATCTTCCCCATACATATAATTACTCCGTCGAGAGGTTTCTGCAGTGCTCGTGCCATAGTGTAGCTCGTATTCATAAATAACACAATATTTTAGGTTTCGCATTTTGTGAAAAGAGCGATGTCGATGAAAAATCAAATGATGCGAAACCAATGAATCATTTACAAATATACAAGACACTTTCACGATAAAATTATGTATTAATCACAGTACTGTAATTCATTATTTTATAAATATCTTAGAGATTTATTCTAGTGTCTCCTCTGTCTTCAACATCAATAATAGACACTCATGTATTTATACAAGTATTCATTAGCGAAGTAAAACTTGTACGTTTTTTTTTATCAAAGAAATCATACTTTTTGTCATGAAACTATACTTTGTAGAAACTCTCAGTCTTTTTTATATGAGATGTCTTTCATTCTAATTAAAATGTTAATTTACATTCGCATTTAAATTAATTATACAGAGCGAAGTCGTCTGCGTCGTAGTAATGTTTCAGAGATTTCCATTATATCTTTCGAGTTCAATTTATTAACAATGCAAACAATACCGAGATAAATCAATTCGTACATTATTATCATTTTCTTTATTCAGTTTAGGTTCTAACAAAACACTTAGGAATGTTTTCAACATTCGTTCTGTCGTTCTGTCATGTCGCGTTCTGTCATTGTGTACTAAATTGTTAGTGCTGATTTTCGGCTGAAAGGACTTATTGTATGTTATACTACTGTACTGTATAGTAATCGTTAGCCTGACAAGGATATCTTATCGACATATATCAGAACCAACCCATTTTTAATTAATGAAGTTTAAAAATGACATCTTAGTGCTCCTAAAGTACTCTGTGCATAATTACATTTTACCATGTTATGTTATTTGATAGTTTTAAAAAAATCTAATTTTTAAAAATTTGCACATTAAATTCATTATTGCATACATATGTAAGCGCATCTGTTCGGAACGGCTGCATCTCTTTGGCCAATCTTTTTTTCCTTTTGTTTGTAACTGTCAGGCAACGTTTGTATGAAAGGAATGATTGAAAATCGTTGAAAAACACAGAAGAGATGTGAAAGAGTGTTAAAGAGTACTCTATATGGGTAACGTAAGCGACGACACTAGCAATATTTTCAAATTTACAAATTGATGTAAATCCGCCATTTATTTAATTACAAGGGCGCGTATGTAAGAGAAGTTTGTATCTCATTTGCTTCGTTTCTATAGATCGGGCGAAGTTAGAGTGATTAGTCCGGTATGTAAATAGCCTAGGAGATTGCTTATTAGGTTTATACTTTTATTAAAATAAATCTCACGAACCTCTCGAACCGTGCTAGTTAGATTTCATATGTGTTTTTCATGTATAATCTAAAATATTGATAAAAAAAAATGCATTCATAAAAGTCAAGCTATGACGCTTAGAATGGGAGCAATTACTATACAAAGTCAAAATGCAAATACAAAAAAAACAGCAGATATGCCCCCCAAAATAAATGTTTATACCCGATACGAGATTTATTCGAGCGGAGGAAATATTGGCAAAACGCCATCATACGTCCTAACTATAATATTGTATGAATCTTGAACAACGCGTTTCCGCATCACTAATACAACCAACTACGGACAGCAAATATACGATAATCTTGTTTTGGTTGTATGTCGGTTAGCACAGGCAAGAAATCATAACACGAGGCGACGGTTCTGTACGTCTGATTTATAGATACATATAACTTTAGAGGTATTACAATATATCAACAAATTAATGTATAGGATAGTCATACTGCAAATCAACCAATGGTCGGAATCGACCCTTTAATTACGATGTAATTTGATGAAAGTTTTCTTAAATTCCCAAACAAAGTTCTACGAAAATTTTTTTTACGATACACGAGCACACCGAGACTTAACGCGACACCATGAAGTTGGTTGATATTGTCCTTCGAAGTTTTCGTGAGAACTGATAAAACTATATTGAAAGTAATTTTCAAATATATATGATTTTTATTGTTACGCGGGCGACGAGTGTGTGTTCAACTGCAGAGAGATCGCCAGCACGACAGATCACGTAAAAAACAGGCATTACTAACCAGGTATTTTTACAAAGTTTATGTGTAGACAAACAACCCCCCATAATAAGAAAACCCAATAAAAAAAGTAAATATGCCTGTTCAGGACACGAAACCACCACACGCAGTGTGGCAATAATTTAGTGCAGAAATAGATAGAAGAATCATTAAAATATTATGTGACAATCTAAGCACTACATAGGTACCTTCCTAACTAAAACGTTCTGTGCGTTATTAGAGTAAAGCTGTTGTGAAGATTGTAATTTTCTTGGTTCGCTTATTATTTGGCTCCTATAAGATATATTTAGTACGTCTCTGGTAAAAGATAATCGAATGTTATCGTATTCCGTATTCAAGACACGGCTGGTATTGTCGCGGTATACTTCTATAAGTGTAATGGTCTTACCATTTATATTTATAAAAAAACAATTTTAACTTCATCAGCGGAAAGGATTTCCGGACAATATTGCCTATGTTATTTCTTTCAATAATATATAGGTATCGCTTGACCAAATCGCTATCAGGAAGCGTCGATTTGGTTCAAGATTTATATGTTGTAATTTTTTCAAATAGTATCATGATTTTTTGGTGACGAGAAATGATCTTCCTTTGTACCTATAGTTGTTCAATAATGCTACTTTTTCACACTTACACGATGGACAATAGCAAACATTATCATCATCAAAAATGATTTAATGA